>KZ062633.1:4912-61355 GCA_002091835.1 Anopheles maculatus
AGGGACGTGCGGCGGCTGGTCCGGCACAGTCCGTCTCATTAGACGAGAATGGGATCTCGCTTGTCTGTTGCATTCGATATGCGACCCATCCTTAGGACGCTCTGGACGGTAAATTGACGCCGTTCGGACATCTGTGCGAAACCCTCCCGACTATGGAGGTTCATCCCGAACCAGAAAAAAGGATACACGCAAAAGGTGCAATCGTGAGGGAGGACACCCAACAAAACCGCCAACAGTTCGTACCGTGCACCACTTTCCATCACCGTTCCAACTGCAGTTCCCGGTCGATCGAGCTGGACGCATCGTGTCCGTGATTGCGGATTGCAGTCTATAGGTTTTCTGTGCGAGGGTGTGTACTTCAAGTGTGTTCCGATTGTACGAAACAAAACGAAAAAAAAAGTATGCCGCTGCGATGGCACACCCGGGGTCACCCATTCTTCTGCCCATTTGCCATCACCCTGTGCAGACCGCTAGCGAAAGGTGTAGCGTGTTGGACAAGGGTCAAGCGCTGTTTATTTATTGAATGAGAGAAACAACATCTGCACGGCAATTTAATATGCACAGCCTCGTACGGAGGATGCTCACCCACAACAATACGCCGGCCATCGACACGCACGCACACAATGGGCGAATTCGGGACGAAAGACAATGGGAAGCATAAATCGCCATCCTTGCGGTACCTGTGAGGGACTTTAACGTTTAACATGAATGTCGCACTTTTCGTCTAAACAATTTCTAAACGACACACAGTTTTGATCGATCCCAAGTCCCACGATTGATGTATCATCGATTGTGTCCCCTTTTGCTTGGCACGCGTCCGGTGACCTAGGTCGCTTAATAGTGTGGTATCGCCACTATAAAAGGTGAATCCAATTTCTGGCTGAATGTCCTCAAAGTGGTACGCTTTTATATGGTCATCTAAAAACCCCGAAACATGCAGGAGGGTTCGGTTATGAGCGAAAGCGTGCCCAAAGAAAGCGGGTTTTAAATTTCAACCAAATCCCTGTCCCGTGCGAGACTCGGGAGGTGAAAATCTAATTTTTAAACTTCCGTTCAGCGCTAAAGTTATCATCGCCGGGGCGAAAGAAAAATCAGCAAATTGAATTGCTTCTGCAAAAAAAACGTCACTTGTGAAGAATGGTGGATCGTTGGAAAATCGATGAATTTTACCTCTTTATTACACACACACACACCTTCGGAAGACTCCTGTCGGCAAATTGGATTGCTTCTGCAAAAAAACGTCGCTTGTGAAGACGTTGGAATCGGTGGGTCGTTGGAAAATCAATGAATTTTACCTCTTTATTACACACACACCTTCGGAAGACTCCTGTTTGGACAACGGTTTTGTAGCCTATGCCTGTAAAATTAATCGTACGACCAAACCAGCATAATGGAACTCAAACACACAGTGTTTCGAAGAAGATCAAAGGAGAAAACGGCACACTCACCCTCGCATATCCGCACTTTTCTGCAGGACACAGACGCAAGGCTCACCCAGGGCTTGGTTCAATTCAATTTAATGTTGATGTTGGTGTTGCATAGAAATGGAAAAATCTAATCCACGTGGTGCATTCTCTCGATTGATTGATATTGTTGGGTAGAAGAAGTTCGATCGGTAGAACGTTTAAAAATGGTTGTCGTTTGCTTCCTTTTTGTTCCACTCGGATCACCGACAACAAAAACGGAACCCGCTTAATGCAAAACTGGTTACATCGCTACAAAGTGCCCGATCCCTGGACACTCTTCATTCACCGAAGTAATATCCCAAAAAACCGCTACCAAAAAAAAGGGACGCCCCATGGCCGATCTGCTGCTGTCCCTTTGTGCATGATGGTCAATTTTGCGTTTATCTCTTTTGACCTCCGAAATGGGCAGTTTTCAAAGTTGTGTGCCGGCTTTTTCCTTTCCACGCACATGCCATTGGAATATTTATTAGATGCTAAAAATTGTATTATAATGGGAAAAGGAGAAAAAAGAGACGGACCGAACTGACCCGTGCGTAAGTTGGGGTCGGGAAAGTGGACAGATTGATTCCTGCCGGTGCGTTCAACCAGCAGCATTTCCACCCAGGGCATATATTTAATTTTGCAAATATTTACATTTACCAACCAAAACAACCTGCAGCGTTGTTGTGTGGCGGCTTCCGGCCATTTTTGGGGTCCAGTTCTGAGGCCAGCAATGATGATAATAATCATAATCATTCTGGTCCCGTGGCTCATCGTTGGAGTTTGGTGAAGTAGGAGGAAGAATATTAATGCCCTGCAAGGCAATGGCAAGCCATTGCACCGTTCGGAAGGTGGAGCCCTTACAAAGGAATATCATTAAAATTAATTGATGGTATCCGAAGCATAGGATTAACGGGTTCGGGCTTCGAGCCCCGCCAACCAAGCCAACCAGGCTTTCGCTTTGCATACAAATAATGTATAATCAATCAATAATCCCAGGGCTTACACACACACACGCGCGCCACATCCACTCGAGCCACTCGAACTAATTTGAGAAACTCGGTCCGTACGTTCGCTAGCGAGGGCTGTGTAACGCCAGCCACAACACCAGGCTTGTTCCTTCGCACGCGGTGCAATTTCTTTGTGGCCAGTTCTCCGACGCTCCATGAAGAGCTCCATGAATATTCTAATCTACGCTCCGGTTAAACATGTGTGCACGCACGCATGTGTGTGTGTGTGCGGTCGATTATCGATTGGCTGGGCGAAGGTGGACAGATGTCCCAGGGGAACAACAATCTCGGCACTCGGCACTGTATACATTTAGCCGTACAGCCATAATTGTATGCAAAAGCCCTCGCACGCCAGCGAGAAGCAAATTTAATTAATTCCTCCCTCTTGCTAACGATGTGTATTTAGCGATTTATGCTTACCCAGCAAACAAAGAGGACGCAATGGACGCATCTTCGCATCCGTTCATCCGGCCGGGACCACTCGCCAAGCGCCATTTAATGGTGCACGAGAACGCGAACGGTCGCCCCAAATCGCCCCGGATTGCTCCGAGCAAGAAGCAATCAATAGTGGTGGACGAATGTCCGGAAAGCAGCAATTCGCTTACGGTGATTATTATTATAGTTTCTCGAGCGCTCGAAACGGCCGAATATTGTTGTCATTACGCTCATGATTTATAGAGCGCCTTGCCTGGTCTCGGTCGGAATTTGCATTTCTCGGTGAAGTAGAGACGGAGAACAGGACTTGAAACGATGGACCCAAATCGAACGAATTGTAATTGCTGCATTTCAATGCCCTTTTTGCGAAATTGAAGCCAAACGGAACGATCTGAGGAAGAATTGCGGCCCGAAAAGTTCATCAAACTTTCACCAACTCAATCGTACCGCCCGACGATGCCAATTTTATGTAAATGAAGACACATGACCAGACCAAACTTCTACCGAACTCCTCCGAGCATTCAATTGAACTTGGTCGTGTTTGTGTGTGTGTGTGCCTTGTTTGCCTGTGGGTGGATGGCAATAGATTCGGTTCCAGGCGCATGGTTACGCTTTCAATCGCATGCACAATTGCTATAAATTGATTCTGACTGCTGGTGACTGTGTGTGTGTGCGGGACACAGCATCCCAAAACCCAAAAGCAAAAAAAGGGTCGCCTCCTTATTGCGGTCGTCCGTGCTGCATCCGGTGTCCGCATCGGGGCGTGTGTGTGTGTGTGTACGATGTCTCCAATTTAATGCAAAATTTGTGTATTTATGCTAAACTGTACGGACGCGCACTCCGATTGTCGGCCCCTTTTCGGCACCGGCCCAACCGGAGATGGCCGGAAACGGCAAGTGGACAGCGAGGTTTTTTCGAATTTGCAAGTACCGAAAGGAAAACCTTTCTTTTTTTTAAAAGAATACAACAACCGCCCAATAAGTGGACCGCCGTGTGTGGGGAAGGTTAAATATTTTTCTTCAATTTGAATATTCGATCAGTTTTGTGTGTGGATGAGGCTTAAAATGTAGTTCAAGTTCAAATACCGGTGTAAAAAAATATTTAAATAAGTTGTTGAAAAGATGGGATTTTTTTAGAAGTCTAGAGATGCTGTGTTAGAGTAGTCATTAAAAAAGATGCAAAAACCCTTTGTCCTACTAAAACACCCCATTTTCAACAGTCTTTGTACAGTATTACCAGCTACTTTTGAACAGATATGGCCAAGACAGACGAGAAACTGTGCCATTCTTGTACGAAGAAGTTGGAGAACGTGATGGTTTTCTTGATTACCAACTATAGCCAATTTGAGTTTTAAAACATCTTCTCCTTAACGGATAAAAGAGAGAACATCGAAACAGGGCTAAGTAACAGTCAACCAACAGTCTTGTTAGTCCATAATATGCATCAGAAGCCTAAGAAAATTCATCTTACTTACTTACTAATCAGTCGCTACACCGTTCCCCAGTCTTTGCATGCTCCAACAATCCTTGATATTGATCACTGTCTGGCGTCTTCGTCTGTCAGTCCAATATTTCGGTAGTTTTGGTGGGCGCATTAATGCTTTCACTCCATCTCCACTGTCTTTGTGCCTCTCTATAACCTAAAAAGACTTCACGGACTGGATCGTCTAGTGCCATTCGCATGACATGACCAGCCCAACGAAGCCTGGCGAGTCTAATGCACGATGGTAAGGTCACGGTACAGCTCAAAGACTACATTGTCTTTTCATGCATACGGAATCAATCGTTCCTGAACTTTTTCCTCTCGAATGCAGCTATGAGAATTTCGTCAGTTTTGGACAGAGTCCATGTCTCAGAGGCTTATGTGAGTACTGGGATTGCGAGAGGTTCTATACAGTCCCAGCTTCGTCCTTTGTGACAGGTAATTTGAGTGGATAAGTTTCTTCAGGTATGACAGATTAGTAGCCAGTGTATCTCAACGTCTATGCTGATTTTGATTCTGTATGTTGACCCCAAATAAGTAAAATTTTGGACGACTCTGAAGCAAGAGGGTTCACCAAGAAACTCAAAATCTTCATCATTAAGAGCCTCCACTATGACTTTGGAGAAGATCCTGGAAAATACTGGTATTATTAGACGAAATCTTCATCGAACGCCATGATAGTTACTCAGAACTTCTGATGACACGAGTGTAAAATATCTTTACATCGTTAATGAAAGAGACTTCCTACTTCCCTTTAAAAGTGCCAAATTTGACGAGCAAACCTTATTCGAAAGACCTTCTCCAATCATTCTGTGAGCAACACGGAGGATGGTCTCCAATCGTCAAGGACTAGAAAGAACTGAAAGACTCCCTAAAAGAAGCGGCCATATTGCTCTAGAACACCTCTTAAACGTACAATTCGCCATCTCGTCCAATGCATCATCGAATCATAGAGTTAGAGTTCCATAGAGTGTTACTGCAGCTTATGATCGTTCTAAACGAGGTAAAAAATGGCGGGATCTAGACTTACAGGACAAAAAAAAACATCAATCTCCCAAAGATAACCGTTAACGGAAAAACCCCGTTTGCCCGACTGATTTGGCGCCAAATATCCTTCCACAACTTTTAACGTTCGCGAATGTTCACACACATCGATCGGTGGCCGTTATTGGCAGTTGGTTAAAATTCGCGCCAAAGTTCGTTACAAAATGTGTCTTTTGCTTCCTTCCAAAGTTTTTTAAACCACAAGAAGAGATACGTATTTTGCGAAACATAAATCCTTCCTAACCTGCCTAACCCCAAAGTTCCCACTGCATCAAACGTGCCAGCTAACTCCCTTCATTCGTTGAGAAAAACGTTACTTTTCCCCGAAAAAAAAAATGAAACACATACTCTGTCTGTCATTTAAATCTTCACCCATATCGATCGATTCAATCAATATTTAAAGTGCACAACCGTTCCGTTAAACCGAATGAAAAAGACAAAACTACGTGCTTCTTTTCTTACGATAAATCAAATTACACACCAAACCAGCGAGAAGGGTGGATCGATCTTGGGCTTTTTTTTCGGGTGAAAAACCAAGAAAAACCCAACAACTCAAAACAACAGATTTTGTCCGTTAGATGTGTGTGGCGCGCTTCGATTCACCCAGCTTTCTTGCCAAGTAATTTGGCAATTTTCTACACCTTGTCTAACCGTCACCGGCGCAAACGTAAAGAGACACGGACTCTGATTGCATAGAAGCGCAACGGTCGTTTTTTTTCCTCCTCTTTTATTTTTTGGGTTAAAAAAGCACCAAAATCCTCTCATTTGCTACCGTGAGAATTTTTCTCGTCGGTGAATAGATTTTTTGGCAATTTTTCCACCCAGCCACCGAGCGTGTACATATGTGCTCGTTGCAGTGCCTCGCATACTCGCATACAATTGTGCTTCTAAATACTGAACCCAACCAAAAAAAAAAAAATCGGCGGCAAATCCAAGAAAATGCCACGATTAAGGTGGCCGATGAAACAACATGAAACGCAGAAAAAAAACACCAAGAATCCCGACAAAAAATGGGGGAAAAAGAAGGAAAAATCAGTTCAATGCGCACCGTAAACCGACCGAAGCTGCAACCCCAATTGCATTTTCATTTTTTGTTTGATTTTACGATTTTTTGAAATCGAAGAAAAAAGAGTCTTTTTTTCAAGCCGTGTGCGAAGGATCGTCCGCAAGAGAATGGCGAAGAAGGATGCCGGGATGCACAAGAGAGGACGATTGTGTAGCTAGGCCGAGAACGAGAAATTACCTTATGCAATTTTGGATCACTTCTTAGGGTGCGAGGGATTGCATTTGACGACGATTATTCGTTACGCACTTTCTACCCGATGAGCTGGTTCTGCTTCCTCTTCTTGTAGTTGGCTAGTCTGTGTCCGAAGTCTAAGGACCCTCGATATCTATCGTGCAATGGACAAGGGTTTGCGTAGGGACAGTAAGAATGCAATCGTACCTGTTCGGATCTTGATGGCTGCTGGATGTAGAGAAGCAAAGTAGCGATACAAAGTAAACCTACCTTACCAATTTAAGCTACATCATGTGGAAAAACGAATGTATATTTTCCTGATCAGTTGATATAGAATCAGAAATTGAAGTTGCGAAATTGCGTTTTTAAATTAAAAAATGCGATTTAAAATGATTTTTCTAAATCAATTCTGCCTAAATTCTTCAAATAACGTAATATTTTATGTATTAAGAAATATTGCAAAAATAAAAAATGTAAAATAAATTTTAAAATGTTTAAAACTAAAAGAAAACAAAACGAAACACCATGGAATGATCCTTCCGTATATCATTGCAGCAAACACACGCAATAAATAAGCAAAAAACGAAACCAAAACCTTAAAAAGGTGCAATAAAAAACTAAAAAACTCAACTAATTTAAATAGTCTCCGCCTATTTTTTAAAGCGTTTTCCCCACTCTTGCACGTTTTACGGTGTTGCGTACAGCACAGCAAACTCTCGCACTCACACACACTCTCATCGTTTGTGTTTTCGTTCGTTCGTTTCGGTGTGAGTGCGAACGTAACGCTGAAGCAAACCAACACACAACGCGAGCGAACGAGACAAACAGTGCTCTTAATTTATGCTCTTTCCCCTCCATACTGTACGTAAACGTCTCGCACACACACACACACACGCTCACAGTTCGCGCTCTCTCTCCCTCTTCACGCTAACGGTGCGCACTAGTGTGTGAGTGGTAACTGCTCAGCCACTGTACGACGGAGCCTCAACACACAACATAGTGATAGTAGTAAAAAAAATCAGATCTCTTTTACCTCTCCATCAGTACGGATGCGTGCGTTTTGTCCATTCATTGCGTATAATTCCTCGTAAATAGCAGCACACACAGCGAAGCTGCCCAGTGTTGTGCACACGCAAAAAGCGATTCCATTCCACGGTGTGTTGTGTGGTTCAGTGTTTTCGCCTTTCCCGACTAAACTGCGCGGTGCACAATTTGCGTAACAACAACCTGCCCACACACCAAGGTTCACGCATCAAGTGAAGTGAATAATATATAGCTATAACGCACCCGGTTCGGTGCTGGTGGTTGTGGATATTTTTCCTGCATTCTATCTTGTGCCGCAGCCGTGCGTTCCGTCCGTCCGAATGTGTGTTGTGCGATGTATCATCACGTGCGACGGTGCTGAATGCGTTGTGCCGAAGAAGCGCGGTCTTGTGTTTTGCGCGAGATGTGATTAGCGCGGTGTCAAAGAAAATAGTACAATTTGCCTATTTGGTGGGTGTGTGTGTGTGTGTGTGTTTGTGAGCTCCGTCGAGCGTTGTTGTCCTCGATTTACACGTCCCAGTACACCTCTGCCAGTAATCTTCTCGTGCACACGAGTTTGTAGGACAAAATTGCGACAAACGACGAGGAACGTCCGCCGAAGCTTCGTCGGTACCGTACCGCACACTGTGATATGCTATTGTTACCATCGAACTCGAGCCACCTGAGCGAACCGCAACCGACCGGCGTCGCCAGCATGGTCCTGTCGAAGGTCCGTTCCTGGGCTACGGCACGCGAACAGCGCGAACACCGGGAGCGGAGCGATCGCGAGGACAACAATAATCATTCGGTCAAACGGGAGCTGCTCCGTACACCGTCACCGACCCAGCGCTGTAAGTGTCCCGTGTCCCTTTTCTTCTGGTGGCCGTTGTTGTTGTTGTTGTCGGTCCCAAGTACAACGTCTTGCGTTGCAGTCATCACAATCGTGACACATTTCCTCATTAGTGACTTGATGTTCTGGGTAGATGATGAGTTGACGTTGACGATAAGCGCCAGCAACAGCATGAGTGAAGTTGTCGATAAGGTGCTTCCGCCGATATCGATAGCACACAGGCACAGGTCCGCGCACCAATCTGGGGCAGGTTGAAGAAAGCAGGTTGGGGGATGGCTTTTAGAAACTAAACAGTGCGATAAAATCTACCTACATGCAGCAGGGCAGCAGCAGATTACGAAATTGTGGCTGAGTGCGGTGAGGTGGTGTGTAAGCTTGAGTAGGCATCCGAGCATGCGGCCTAGTTCTTAATCGGGTATATAAAGAGTTAAAATAATCGAGTGGTGTTTATGAAAGCACACATACGCGCACACACGTACTCGACACATGCAGCAATCGAATGCAAATAATAGTCATGTGAGGCAATCGGGTGATTAAAGAATGATTGTATGGGCTATATTTGAATAGGTTTTTATAGCAAGCATTGGTGCTTTGTTCGGGGTTTCAATAGGCTCTTCTTGTTTTTTACTTTGAGGACACTTGTGTGTCACCCCTATTGGTGTTTCATAAGGTATAGAGCTACACTCGAGTGCTCAACTCACCGAAGGCAGCGCAAGAATAGCGTGAACTTTGTAACTACTGGTGCACTAGCTCAGGAGTTCGACTTACCTTATGAAAATAACTATTTTTACGTATTTAGAATGAAGTACAGAACCTTTTCTGAATGTGAAAAATCGATTAAATATGATTAATTTAAGGTAGTCCCAATGACAGCTTGAAAAAGGTAATTGGATAGCTCGCTCTCTTGAGCAAGTTTTCTACCGTTTGAGCTTTAACTGTCATTAAAAAGCGTACTCACTTACCTCATCTCTATCTGTGATATTTAAATAGCTAATAGCTGCGTGCTAATCAACCAAATGTTTTATATTTTATATTCAGTTGGTTTCGATCACTGCACCTCGCTTTTTATTACTAATGCAAGTATTTTGCAGCACCTGTACAAAGTTCACCTTACAGAAGAATCCAAGAACCTGACAGAAGATTTAGCAATCCCAATTGGCAATCATTCCAACGAGGGTTTAATCTGCCAAATTTCGACCTCTAGGCGTCTCTGTCTGTCAGCTATTTGAGGACCTTTGAGGAGAGACGGAAAGGAAGTAACAGACTTCATTCAGCTGACCCCAGCAGGTCACAGGAGGAAATTCACCATTTCTTGGTTGGATGGATGTGTTAGGTTATAGAGAATCATGAGACTTCATTCGTCTCTTGGCGCTCGATTCAAGAGGATTAAAATAGGGATATTTATACGTTTGAATGACTTATTGAGAAGGAGATCTTCATTTACTCTTTCGCAGAAATGTGGAAAACTCAATGTTAACAAAAATCTAACTAAAACTGCACCTAAATCTATCTTACACCATACACATGAGAGCATTCTTGAGGAAATACTGTATATTTAGAACCAAAAGGCATAATTTTATAGCAAGATTTTATACAGCAATAATTTTTAACTATGAGAGGACATTAAATCCCTAACAAACCTAATCGATCGCTCTTGCTCAAACAAATTTCTCATGACTATCATTAGTTTTTGTCCTCTCAAGATAGGTTTTTTCCCTTTCTTTCTTCATAAACCCCGATTTCCTGCTCTACATATTACCTTTCCTCTTATAATAAATCGTCCTCAAAGCGCACAATAAGACGCACAGAGACACAGTACGTCAAATCCAGTTCGTGCTATTAATTGTACAGACGGGACAGCACCGAATCGAACCCGACACAATCGATACCGTTCAATGCAAACGCAAATAATGCAGTTTTTGCTTTGCCGAACGACAATCAAACAACAAAAAAGAAAAGGAAGCAGCTCACTCCGGGATACATATATGCGTAACCTTCGGCTAGGAGGATGTTTTTTTTTTTTGTTGCTGCTTTTCAAATTCTCGTCTATTGCATCCTGAATGTGTACCATACCTTGAATTCGAAATGGCGGGCAATGCATGTCCTTGGAATTTCTCGAAAGCTGCCACCACCACCATACACAGAAAACTGCGTGCTGTAGGTGTACAGCAAGTTTAGGCTCGTAACCAACTAGCCAAAAAAAAAAAGGTTAAAAGTTTTATTATTTTCGGCTTTTTTGTTCCTTTCTCAGTTTTTGAGCAACATGAAAAATCGTTCCCTATTCTACCGGGGCACAACATCAATATCTAGCTGGATTTCCTGTTCGATTGCTGCCCCTTATTGCCATGCACACTTTAGTCTCAACCTTCGCAACCTGGGCATTGGCACACACAGGTAAAAGGTGGTCCAGCACAAGCCATTGTAGGAGAGAAACTCATGTCACGGCGAAGGACTCGCCTGCAGGCGTTCTCCCACATTTTCCAGGGCCGGCTGGCCGACCGAGCCGTGCACACGATCGTCGAATGTTTTGCTAGGCAAATTTCTCGCACATCCCAGGAATCGATTGATCGATCGGTTTACAAGAAGTTGGACTGACCGAGATCGCTATCGACGAGAAGAACATGATTTTTTACTTTCTGCGTTCGCCTAATTTCCCTCCCGGAATATAGAAACATTTTCTCGATCGTTTTGCGTTGTGTTGTGGTGCCCAAAACCCGGGGGATGAATGGATGAAATTTCATCCACTTCAGTTTCGCTTTCCGTTAATCCTTTTTTCCCTCGTCGATCGCACCGGGAAGATTCTTCACCGGGAGATGTTTATCTTGAAAATTGCTTGCTCTTGCTCTTGAGAACTATTTCCTGTTGACGGTGGACGATCGAAAAAGCAGGTACATCTTAGGTTGTGATTTTCTTTCCCCCATCTCGGAGCGATCGTTCCAAAAGTTCGAACCAGTTAACGCAAATAGAACTGCGCGCGCCGAATGGTTCGATTTCGCAAATTGCAGTTTGCATTTTGAGGGTGCATACTAAGCGTAGCACCGCAACCTGCACACCGTAATCGGCGGGTGCGCACACATTTGCACCTTTGCAGGTGAACAAAAACACGGCAAGGCAAAGCCACCGAGCAAACGCCACCGAGCAGCCAATTGTTGGAAACCGTTTCGGCCACCACCCTTCGGAGGAACCATCATTAGCAACCGCAGCGTGCAAAACGAAAAGCCCCATTAATTAATTATTATTCACTTTATTTTAATTATAATAATTACGACCAGCTCGGGAGGATCGCTCGGGAGGTGGGGAGCAACAACTGGGTGAGCTGTGCGCGGGTTTGCGAAGCGCATTAAAAGGATTATTGAAGCGCCTAATTGCAGTCAAAAAGAATTACATACAAATTCGAGCAAACACAAAACCGAGGGGGAGCCTCGGTCGGCGGGCGCAATGGCAGAAAAATTTGCTTACCAACCATCGGTTGCACTCGTTTCGCGCGCAAGGTTTCGCATCTTGGCAGGCCATACAGGTGCGTGCACCTATGCAGAGCCGGACAGCAAAGCCGGCAAACTAAGGGTGAAGAAAAGCGCTAAACTATTTGCCCGTTATAATGCCCGGCGCTCTAAAAGGGGTTCGTCCTCGTTGAAGGGATTTCTCACCTTTCTTTCGCAGCAAATTACGGGAACGCGCTTGTGTGTGTGTGTGTGTGTGTGTGTGTGTGTAACGGAGTACGTCATCAAGCGCATTATAAGCTCACTGTCAATTATCCACTCAAAAGCACTGGCTGTATTGCTTAGGAGCTTAGCGAAAGAAATGGCATCAAGCGTGCGCTGATTAATGGTGGCAATCGTCGCAAATCATTTCAAATGCTGTGCTTGCGTTTGGTTGTAAAAGACAAAAAAACACACACAAATTATAGAACTTTAGCAAGCGACGGATCTACTAATTGGACTGCACGGGACCGAAAATAACACCCGGACCCCATTTTCTCAAGGACACAAAGAATAATCTCAAGAACGAGGAGCTTCTCCCCAGCTCGCACGATCGGAAGCAATTTTGGGGTGGTGGTGGTTGGGTTAGGAAAAGATGGGGTGATATTTTACTTTTTTTTAACTACCAACAATGTAAATCTTCTCCCCCTTCCACTCCCCCTCGCCTCTCCCACATTGCGTTGACGATAGCAATTAATTAAATTTGGCTAATGAGCCAAACATGAAGCCCGCCAACCAACACACGGGTCGGTCAACGCAAATCGCACCTCTGGCAAATGGCCGCTTGGCCGCCTGGGAGGTATAATTGGGTGGAGATATTCATAAAAGAATGGGGTTTTTGGGAAACTGGGAGTTCGCGCTCATGCAAAGTTAAGTTGCTGCTGCTGTTACGATTTCCACATCGGTTCGCAACTTCTTGAGGAAGATTAGAACTGGCTGTCCATCCATCCATCCGTCAAACTCATTTCCAATGTAAATGTGTAAAGCTCATTAGCTGGGGAAAACGAAACTATGTTTGGGCTACAAAATCGGGCAAGGAAGACGCAACAAACCAAAAACCAGTTGCACCTTGCCATTGCGAATGAGGTCCCGGGTCTCTCATTTAACGCTTATCGGGTCGGTACACGCGGCACCGTTCGATGCACCTGGCCGACGACACCGGGGTTGGAAATCACATGCTTATTTGCATAAACAAAAGGCCATGGCCCATCACAGCGAGCACGTCTAGAGACCGCCCGTCGAGGCGGGACGAACCAGCTAAGGAAAACGTCGTTTTTCTTCCTATACGGTCCTACACGGAGTAAATATTCAAATGGCAAACGGTCGGTTTTTGCTAAAGAAAGGTAAACTAGGTACACAGAGCCCGGGCAAGGCAACAAAAGGGACAGGCTTTGTGGATAAATAAATTATCAGCCACACATAGAGAGCGAGAGAAGATGGAAGCGTTTAATGATTTTTCCCGAGTTTTTTTTTCTGTTTGTTACTGCCATTTGTGCAAAAAACAGAGGGAAGGAACAGAGTAATGTGTCCGTATAACTGATGCGCTTTTTTTGGCTATATGCATGTGACTTTGCATAAACAGTAGCACAACAAAGTCTCATCGAAAAAGTCCTCCGGATATCAGATGGTTGGCTTTTGTAGAATTAGCTGGAATTATTCGGATTCTTAATGTATGTTAGTTAAAAAAAAATGCAATTCGCTTTTCCAAACTGTCCTTTTTTGACCGAGTCGTGATAGGAACACACCTCGTCCAGAAAAAATGGTTTCCTCCATTTGCTGGAACGGATAATTAATTAAACTTTAATCTATCGGAAAATTCGCCCTATAACGAATTCGACTCAAAGGTCAAAAAAGTTGGCCTGGCCCCGAATTTGTCATGCCGTGTGTGTGTGTCTCCCTCAGGGAAAACCGCACATCACAATTTGCATAAAAATATTTAGACGCACTGCATTTGCAAACTTCACCCAACAATTCGATTCGAGGGGACCTCACTGCCGAATGACCCCTCGCCTGGGCACAAAGAGAAGGACAGAGAGGTGAATGTTGAATGCCCAAAAAAAAAAAAAGGAAGAACCGGAGTGTCCTCGCAATTATTTATTAGGGGATTGCTGAGGACGATGATGTGATCCCGATGAGCGGCCGAACTTTAAAATCCCTCTGGGAACGATAAGCGCAAAAGGTACTGCATTCCCTCCGGTGGCTGGCACCGGACAAACCTATAAAATATCGATGGACACGTCGCCGGACATCTTGGCAGATGGAGAGAAAAAGCATTGACCAGTATAAATAATAGCGCCCTAATACTGTCACCAGTACCGGCACAGGACATACCTCACAAGCGAAAGCGGAATGCAGATGGTGTGCCGGTTGTCCGGTAGTCCACCTTCGCACCTTCGTGTGTGTTGGTCCTCTCCCTCAAGAGGCTGTCTCTGCTAGGGTAATCCAACACTTCTTTCGTTCGAACAGTTTGCTGGTGTTGTGTTGCTGCCTATCCTTGCATATCCTTCACCAGCCGGCCACCAGCGTGCGTTCTGTCCCCTTCATTTGGATATAAAAAAGGAGGTGCCGCGTGAAAGAAGCGAAAGAAGCAAACAAAAAAGGGAACGATTGGAATTGGTGATGCTGGGAGATGAAAATATATTGACATGTGCACCACACTAAGCTCTAAACGGGGTGCTGTTTGTGTGCGTTGCTTAGAGCTGCTGTCCACCGTGCTGTCCCCTTTCGATTTAATTTATTGCAATAACGGAAAGACCCGCGTAGCAACATACCGATGTAAATAATTCACGATTTTCCCCCCGGATAGAGTGGAGTTGTTCAGTAAAAAAAATATTGGTTGCTATAAAAAGGACACCTCGGAGTTTATACACACCTCTGTACTAATATCAAGTTTTATCCCATTTTAACATGTTTTCCCTTTTTTATTCTTGTCCTTCTCATTTACAGATCTAAGCATAAAAACACCAAAATCACCATCGCCGCCCCGTTCGCATGGTAAGTCCCCGTCATCAACTCTACCAGGATCGTTAAAGGATCGTCATTCGACCATTTTTTTTTTTTCTGCGTCGTCAAACGGTTGCGCGTGCCCAAAATTACTTACGCAAACGAGGCGGAGTTGGCCGTACGCGAACGAATCAATTGATTTGTCTCGAACTCGAACCCCTTTTTTTTTGCATTAGCCTAATCTATCTTTCACTCAACGATTTTAACCCCTTTTGATTATGAGCCTGGGGTTGGCCCAACAAAAAAAAAAACCCAGGGACTGGATAGATTGGCGCACACGACCAAGATTATCGACTTCATTAGCATCATCAGGCAATCATGAACGGCCGGGATGGTTTAACCCTACAAGGAAGGAACATTACACATCCGGAAGGATGAGATCTCTTAAAGATCGATTCATCCTTTTCTGTTGATGTGATGATGATGTTAATGTCCCCTTTTTTTCGCTGGCACGAGCCCAAACACGAAGCACCCTACGAGTCTAAAAATAAAAAAGGATATCAAGGTCCTGACATCATCCGCAACAGCAGTGTCTGAAGATGATGGGTAAAATAGCGATTAAAACTTAAAACTTCGAACCAACGAGGAGAAAAAAAAGGCCCAAGAAGAGAAACCCTTTTTGTTTGGTTTTGTTTGGAGTTCCCTTCCAATTCCGAGGTCCTTTTTGGACTAAACTTTGGGCTGCTAGACAAGGAGTCAGGGAACGAGTACGACTCGTGCCGCGACCGAAAGACTCGTGCTTCGGCCGAGTATCAAGATTTATTTTCTCACTTAGTTAATAGT
Organism: Anopheles maculatus; assembly: GCA_002091835.1. NCBI lineage: Eukaryota > Metazoa > Arthropoda > Insecta > Diptera > Culicidae > Anopheles > Anopheles maculatus. Next base: position 20,704 of record KZ062633.1, read on the forward strand.
TTTACGATCTTTCTTTCGCTGTCAAACCCGGGAACCCGGGAACGGGAAGTTAGCGCAGACAGATTTTGGTTATCCTTCTGCTTTATGCTGGTGCTGTAGAAAGGAAAAACTTTCCGCGCACGGCGACACCCCAACGGCAAAAGAAAAGGGTTTCACCGGCGTAATCTTTGACTTTTCCTTTCTCTAGAGGTGTTCTAGAGCTTGAGGTTTGACATTCAGTAGCTTCCCACACTCGAACGAGTGCAGACGTGTTTATCGAGAGCTAATCGGAAGATCGAGAGAATAAAACAAATAGTGACAACCCAGTATCTATCTCTTTCTGACACCCGTGATGGGTCGTATGAAACGGATAACAGGTAAAAGACGCGCCACGCTGTCTCTTACTGCGTTTCAAAACTCGGAAGATGGAAGCTGTACCTCCAAGTCCAAAAGACAACCGGAACAACAAAATCGGTTTGATTTGCTACAATCGATTGAGGATGAGGAAATCGTCAATACAACGCGAGTTCCATCACCATCAAAGCCACCACCGCCGATAGTGGTAAATAGCAACAACGTTGGAGACATCCACAAAAAAATCATCGCGTCTGGAGTCGTTAGATACACGACTACTGTTACGAACAAGGGAATAGTAGTACGCACTACTACTGTCAACGACTTCAAAGTAGTTGTGAACTACTTTAAAAAAGCAAATACGGACTTCCACACGTACCAACTGGAGGAAGATAGAACGACCAAAATTGTTCTGATTGGGCTTATCGACATGCCCATCGATCAAGTCGAAAAGATTCTCAACGAGGAAAACGTTACACCAGTGGCGGTAAAAAAGCTCGCTATTAGTAAGAAGAAATTCGAGGAGCAAGCGATATATCTGCTTCACTTCCCCAAAGGCGCAGTGGACATCAAAATATTGCGCACGATCAAAGCACTGGATCATCAAGCGGTTTACTGGCGATACTACTCAAACAGCAGCAACATCATGCAATGCAAAAATTGCCAACGGTTTGGTCACGGAGCGGCAAATTGTTTCAAACCGCCGCAATGTATTAAATGCGCTGAACACCACCTGTCATCTGAATGCCCAGTAGCAAAGGGGTCAACGGACGGTCAAATCCCGACGCACAAGCTGAAATGTGCAAATTGCGGTGGCAACCACACTGCAAACTACTACGGATGCCCTGATCGACAGAGCAAGAAGTCAGCTGATAAGAGCAAAGTCAGAGCACCAACACCAAAACAGGTACAAATTTCATCTACCCAAGACTTCCCACACCTTCCACCCGTTATACCTCTTCAAACCCGTTCGGCTCACCTTCCAGTGCGTACGCACAGCCTGAAAACTAACACATACGCAAACATAACTGCATCAAATGTGAACGATCTTTTCGGTCCAGAAGAGATAACACAAATCGTCACGGAAACTTTTTCGTGCCTTAGAAATTGTAAAAGCAAGGAAGACCAAATCACAGTAATCTTTCAAATAGTTCAGAAATACTGCTTCCCTTAATGGCGGGGTTAAATAATATTTCTATTTCATACTGGAATGCAAACGGCATCTCTAACAAAAAACCCGAGCTAACGCATTTTCTAAAGGAAAATAATATCGATTTGTTTGGCATAGTAGAAACATTTTTAAAACCAAATCAAAAATTCTCAATCCCACATTATACTACGCATAGACTAGATAGGATGGACGGTGCCAAAGGGGGAATACTTGTTTTAGTAAAAAATCACATTCAACACAAAGTAGTAAAAAGTCCCAGTCTTAAGATTATCGAAGCATTAATTATCCAACTAACAACAAGTAAAGGTACCATTGACTTTATCACAGCATATCATCCAGGCGCCAACTCCGTCGTCAGTAATTTTAGAAACGACATCAAAACTCTAACCAATAGAAAAAATAACTTTATATTATGCGGTGACCTAAATGCTAGACACAGACTATGGAACTGTGCTTCTATAAACTCTGCAGGGAACTGCCTTTTTAGAGAACTACAAATTGGCAAATTTTCGATATACCACCCAAACTCCCCCACGTACTACCCTTCGGACTCGTCTCGCAATCCATCCACAATTGACTTAACATTATCAAACATCAATTTTGAAATTTCTGACTTGAACACCATAACCTGTATGACCTCAGACCATCTTCCAGTTGTCTTTTCTATCTCTTGTTCAAAATCACCAAACAATTACGACCATAAAATATTCGATTACAATAATGCAAACTGGAACATTTTCAAAGAACACATTAGTACGGTGATAAATCCAATCGAGACACAGCTTAGTGACATACAAAACCGTACACAAATAGATGCAATGATAGAAAAGCTTACGTCAACTATCATATCAGCTCATGGGTTAGCAGTCCCACTCATAACTCCTAGCACATACAATATGATCATACCACGAGAAATAATTTCGCTCATTAAAATCCGCAATATATTACGGAAGAGGTGGCAAAGGCACAGACAGGAAAAGGGGTTAAACGGGCGAATGCTTCACCAGTCTGGGCCAATTGCGCTACCTGCCATAAATTAACACTGCAAAGAATACAAAACAAATTCTTAAAAGCTATTCTAAATGTTCCCCCTTGGTATCGAACATCCTCTCTCCATGGTATCCTTGACATACCTTTCATAACTGAACATATAAACAACATCCAGGAGAACTATCTAGCGAAATGCCAAACAAATGAATTTCCAATTATACGTAGTTTAAACACTTAGTCAGGAAAAATCTATTTCCAAACTCTAATTCAGAAATTGTTATAATAATGCATGCAGAATTCCATTCAACAACTAGTTACAAAAACTCAGATAGGTTAAGTAGTATTAGATATTATTAAGTATTAGTTGTAAGAATTAGATGTAAGGTAGTCATATAAGATCAAAATTTCGTTTTGAACTTGTTGGTGGGTTTTTCCTGTGACACTTTTTTTCCCACACATATTTCTCCTAACGCCACCCAGGCAGTGTTAATTTTGTTAAACCGCAATGCGAGATTGTCATTCAGTTCTGCGAGGAAAGACAAAAAAAAAAAATGTTGAACCCGCTACTGTATGTTTAAAATGCTTAACTATGTATTAATCAATGTATTCTGTATCAATATATATACTCTTACTACTACTACTGAGGTTTGACATTTAACGGCATCTACCTGAACGCATCTTGAACCAAAAAAAAAGGACACGTGTCCTAACAAAGGGAAGAATTGGATGTTTACCATGCGAACGTGTGGTTCGAAAAGAGGAATTTCTTTTCTACAGAAATCCTCAAAACACCTGTTTAGCAGATGTGGTGTAATCCTTTAACAGACACACCCCAAAAAAGGACATCTTTCCTGAGTTCTCTAAACCGTCCCTAGCAGTATCCCGCAATCGTTTTGTTTAACAACGACCATATCTATCTTCAAATACTTCACCGTTTTTCCCCCTTTTTTCTGACGCAATGAGATTATTAATTAAATATTTAAATAACGTTGCCCCCTGTTGCTCAATTATTCACATCACCTGTTGTCCCTCGCTAACACCCAAAAAAAAAGGTGTCCTTCCCTAGCAGGATCACACCACAAACACATCGTGTAATAAAGTGCACTATTTTAAATGCGTCTGATGATAATCGAAAACCCCGAAAGCACCAGGGTGGTGAATTTCAAGTGTCGCATCCAAAGCTCAGGGGTTAATTTATAGCCATGAGTTAGTGAGCTCCCATCACACAAGGACACACCAAAACGCAAACGAGTTTGTGGAGGACAACTTCATTTTATATCCTTCCCATCGAAAACCCTTTTTGTTCGTCCTTTAACGGTGAAGTACCGGAGGGTCACATTAAATATGCATTTATTCACGCGAGAACCCTTCACGATATTTTTTTCACGAGGGGAACCCGCTTTGAAAGGGTGCTGTGACGCGATTCGTCCTTGTACCAATGAGGTTCTCGGATTTAAAAAAAACTATTTTAAATTTTAACCCTCTCCAGTTTTTTAGAGGGTAAACCTCACAAACGGACCTGTTGAAGGGTGGTAATTAGCGTAATCAAACAGCACTCTCGGTGTGATTCGCTCTTTCGTCACCCTTATTCTAATTCAATTATCGTGTAATTTAAATATGTCCACCCGTGTCCTGTGTTTGGCTGGGTGCGCGTCTGTAACTTGAACGGTTGAACCAATCGCGATCGTGATTTCTTGTTCCCATCCACAACTCACAACTCAAAGCCGATGCCACTCGGCTTTACTCACGTACACAAGCGAATGGTCGGGATTTATGTCTCCTGATGATGATCGGGTGTATTGCGCTGTGTACTGCCATTCGTAGTTCCCATTTCCCGTGGGCCGGACATCAAAGGCCACCACCACCATTTTGATTCTTGCCCGGTACGCGGCGAGTTCTGGCGTGTAATTTAATTGCAATAAAAATGGTTTTAATTGAAATTTCAAATCACGACTTCTCTCTGGTGCTGCGCTTCTGCTCGGGAATGGTTTTGATAGTTTCCTTCTGGGTTTTCTTGTGCAAATGATACCCTTTCCCCCTGATGGTGGATGGATTTGGTCGATTCTCCGAACCGACGAGATCGCGAGAATGCACGAACTTCGGGGAAGTTGCATAAATTGGCAATAAAATAAAAAAACACCCGGAATACGAGAGCGAGAGAATCGAGGGCACAACGCCGGCTCCAAAAAAAACATTAAAACATTCTGGGAAAGTGCGCTTCTTTCTCCAAACCCGATCCGTCCATTTATTTTCCACCACGACCAACACGGCGGTAGCAATAAAAGGGATCGCTCTCTCTCTCTCTCGCTTCTCTTGCCAACAACGTCATCGTCCGTCATCGAACGGTGCGTCGACTCAAGGCAAAACCTGGCAGAAAAGTGCGCGCGCGCGCGCGTCCACGACTCCGCGTTGTGTGGGTAATAATTGTAATTACAATAGAGGGAGATCATTTTTCTTCATTATGGCACAAATTTAAGCATCATTTTATGGGACTGCAGTCGGGAGGTTCAGTTCCAATTAGCAATTTCTGCCAACCAACGTCCCGTCGTCCCATTCTGACGTCCCTTGGTTCGCCGAGTTTTTTCTGTGTGTGAAGTGGTCAAGAACGATTGTCAAAAATCAAGCCCAAAATGACACTGTTTTGTTGCTATAAATTGATACAATTCTTCCCAAACCCAAAAAAACACCAGGCACCCCGTCTATTGGTTGTTCCGTTCATTGGACCGTGAAAAATGTAAAATTCCCCATTTTCCTATCCTTGAAATTGGGATATCAAATACACAAGCGCGCCGCACGCACGCACGCACCCTCGCTCGAAAGGGGAAAAGAAAAATTCAAATTTTTCACGTGCCATCGGCAGGATCAAATGAACATCCCTGTGGTGCGCCGCTCGTGGACGGGGGTTAGTTTACGTTCGGCCACAATCGAACAACACAATCCGGTGGTCAAGTTTAAAGAAAATTAATGGGATTTTCGGTACAACCGAACCGCCTGACAGCACGTGATTGCACCCATCTGTGGCACCCATAACCGTTGGTGAAACGATCAATCCAGTCACTCGCACACCGAATGAAAGGGTCATTCTCGCTAAAAAGGGGTGATTTTTGCATCCCTTTTTCCCGCTCAAGGGTAGCAGCTGGCTCAAACGGCGACCAGAGCGTGTCCAGTTACCCCAGTGCTTGATCCGGTTTTGCACAGCCGCTGTTTGCATACCAATACGGTGGCAATGGAAAAAAGGGAAAATTTAAATCTTTTCACACTTCGTTCAATACAATTTTATGGCTCACTGCACATATGTGGTCCCGGTTCCACTGGACACAAACACTCACCGTTAAGAGAGAGAGAGAGCGCGTGCAAGAACTTTCTTCTGATTGCCACTTCTCGGCTGGTGAGTTTATTATTCAAAATTTATGCAAAAAGAAAAATCACCGAACCATTTTTAGTTCCGCTCACGGAAGCGGTCAGCAGGATTTAGGAAGGCAACTCCGTGCTGCGATGTGATGAATATCAATGAAGCGGTTTGCTGCTTTGGCAAACGGCAAAAATCAATGCTGCAATAAAAATTCATACTTCCGATATCAAATATTCATCATCACCTTGCGATAGCCCCGATCGGGTACACTGATGCAATCCCCGATGGTCAAGCTGTGCCACGGAGCGTATGGAGTGGTTTAAAGATTTTTCTTCTTCGCTCTTTGCATACACCTTCAACGGAGCGGGCTTCAAAACGAGAGCTCATTTTCATGGGTGCTTCTGCTTTTCTTCTGTGCGAGTGCTTTATTTGCTTTTGCAACACTGTCGACAGGGTTTAGCGTGTCCGAAAAGTGTGTCCGTGTCTATTGCATAATAAATCGGGGGAGGAAAACCTGCTGACGATGTGTAGCACCTGATTGTATATGGAAATGATCTCGCTTGCAAACATTTCTGCAATTTAAGCCAGTTTGATACGTGTTTTAACTTAGATACGTTTTGTAACTAATAAGAAGTTTTCACTCAATTTTTGAGGCTTTTAATTGAGATGTTCAGTGTGAACAGTAACTATAAATTTATAGTTTCTAACTATAAATGAATCGTATCTATTTATGATGGAGATTTATGAAAATGAATAGCTCTTTCGAAAGAATTTTAATCGAACCAAATACTTATCAACATAGGTTTCACCTTTCTGTAACTCTTTTTCAATACTTTTGCAATTTCTGTTAATTTTGAACTTAAGCATTTAAATCTCTGTGGCTTACACCAACTGTTACATTTACTCATTTACTTTTTTGTGATTGGAATTTCTGTTAAAAATTCATTTTGCTGAGAAAACTCAACTGTCTGGTACTTAAGCACCTTTTTAGAATAAAGTTTATTGATACCTCTTTAAGATAGTTAACTTAACTTAATCTTCATGGTTTTGAATGCCTGTTTAGAACTCACTCAAACCACTATGACGACTACTAAGCTTTTTGTCTTTTCGTTTCCTACTAATTTGAATCGCCGTTTTGGGATTTAAGTGTCGCTTTGGACTTAATTTCTCTTCAAAGCAACAGTTGGTTTTACATACTAAGTCACTCCTGAAAGATTTTGACTCCTGTTCAGAATTAAAATACGTTGTAACTCTTTAGCTAGTAACTCTTTTACTTACTAAGTCTCTCTCTTAAAGATTTGAGTCCCTGTTCAGATTTAATTTGCTGTACCTAGTAACTCATTTAACAAGTAACTCATTTACTTACTAAGTCACCCTTCTCGATATTGAGTGCCTGTTTAGAATCCATTTTTCTTTGGTGACTAATAACTCTTTTACTAAGCAATACGGCCAGGTCGTTCTTCTTGAATAAAAAGTAGTAACTCTTTTACTTACTAAGTCACTCTTAGAGATATGAGCCCCTGTTCAGAATTATTTTTCTGTTACTAGTAGCTCCTTTAATTAGTAACTCTTTTGCTCACGCTTCTGGGAATCTATTTCTCTTTGGTGACAAGTAACTCTTTTACTTCCTAAGTCACTCTTTTAGTATTTGAGTGTCCGTTCGGAACCAATTTGTAGTAACCAGTAACTCTTCAACTAGCAACTCTTTTACTTACTGAGTCACTCTTTTGAGATTTGAGCACCTGCTTAGACTTCATTTGAAGTAAACAGTAACTCTTCCTCTACTCACTCTTTTATTTACTTTCTCTTCACGTCACTTCTTTGGGAGTTGAGTGTCTACTTAGAATTCCGCTCTCTTTGGTGACTAATAACTCTTCTACTTACCAAGTCACTGTTTTGGGAGTCAAATCTTTATGATAGCTTAAATTTTTTTTAAGGATTTAAATTGCTGTGACTGTTTTTAATTTCTTTTAATATTTTCAATCTCAAAAAAGATGTTACAAGCGATTAAAACTCAATAAATTTAATGTAAATAAATTTTACTGTAAGAAGAATTATTCAATTATTAAATTCATCATTTTAGAACTGTCTCATTTCTTTATTCGACTTTAAAATAACCTTCACGAACACGATGAAACGTGTATACAATTATTCACAGATCTTTATCAGAACACTCCTACTTGAGAAGAGAAAAAATGCTGCATTATTTAGCAAACATATCAAATTGGATATATAGGACTGTACAGCGGAGCCACATTACAAAACGCAACCAAGGCCAGCAATCCGCGACCGACATGCAAAAACCATTCCGTGCGACATTCCGCGACAGGATGGTCCTGTTCTGGTGGTGCCCCGATAAGGGAAAAACCTTCTGTTCCAGTTCCGTTCCATACAAAACCATTCTCCGGGCCGGGCTTATCGGTACGGCGTCATCAGCCGTTATACATCCCGGGCCCCGTTATGTGTGACGCGAATGGAAAGAAGCAGAAGAAGAAGTAATAGAAGAAGGAGGAAAAAATCAATCATTTCCCGTTTGGTACGTTTAGGAGGATACAAATTTCATGCAATTTGTTGCAGTTTTGCTGGGCAAGAAGCTGATTTGTGGCAGTGCGCGCCGTAGCTCGAAACGCACACAGTTTTCGCCCGTTTAACCCCTTTTAATTTGTTTTCTAGTATCGTATTCTAAAGCATAAAAGGCATTGAAACGAACGAGGGTGACGGTTTTTGGGTGTCATAAATTTTCAAATTTAATTTTTTTGTCCCACCCTCGTCCCTAATTGCACGTATCAGAGCGTGCTTGGGGTTTGAGTTTTAGTGGCAGCGAGATGGCTCCGATCAATCACTCCTTTCTTTCGTGAGTGTGTGTGTGTGTGTCCTTTGCTTTTCCGATCAATTGTGACACTGGAACCGTACGGTTGCGCCATTTCTTTGCCAGCAGTAATCAATTACACCGACCCCGGCGCCGATCACTATCGAACGGGTTGTTCGATGGCGGTTGTGAAACCCATAATTCACGTTTGTAATTTTTAATTTCCTATACACCCCGATTGCTTCAGCTCCGTTGCAAGTGAGAATAAACGGGTTGCATTTATATATGTATACAGATAGATCCGTTCGTGCAATCCACCCCAACGAATTGGCGTCGTTTTCGAAACGATCGCCGTAGCGTGCGCAACACCAGGGTACAGTAATTGACAAAACAATACCGTTGATTTGTCCGATACGGCACAAAACGATGCGTTGTCTCACTGTCAGCTGTGTCTTACACCCTTACACATACGGGAGAGAGAAGCAGTAAAAAAGAAGTCACATTACAACAAATCGCGCATTAAACTTTAAACCCTTCACACTTGAACAAGTTTTGGCTGTTTAAGCTTTGGATCACAGACCACACTATGGTATCACACACAGCAAAAACAAGAGCATAAATCCATAAATCTTTCGGTGGATTTGGAAAACTACTCGAAACTGATTTTTATTGTATGTTTCTTTTTTTAATTACATAAATCATTATTAACCGATTGCGTACCGTACCGTACCGCGTGCAATCGTTTCGTCGGGGTTCGTCGCTTGTGGTCAGTTTTTCGTAAAGCGTGCGCTTACGTCCGCTTATGAGGTGGGTTGCCTTGTTGTAAAGTTATTATAGCGTAGATTTCTCAAATTATTTATGTGGAAGATTTCCAGCTGGCGCGCAACCATTTGGTTTGGTATATTTTTAGTAGACTATAAATGCACAAGTTCCATTAAAATGCAGCTAAAAAGACACTCTTGAGACATTAAAGAAAACTGTCGGAAGATTCTCCAGCCGCTTCAAAGTTAACTAAATACGATTAGTCAGAGCAGAGAGTTGTTCTCTAAGGTCTTTTCGGTAGCTCTTCAACTAGTGTTGTGGCCCATTTAATAACAGTGCCATCAGTCTTCAGTAGAGATGAGAATAACAACTCTTTTTAAAGAATTAATTTATTCTTACTCCTTCACCTTTGCCATTTGAATCGTTTAACAACTCTTTTGCGATTCGAACCCTTCGTGAAGAGTTTATTCAACATATTTTTTAGGAAGATTTCAATCATTCACTCTTACTAAGTTCGCACAACACTAGTCTTCAGTAAAAAGCCTCAATTAATCTTAGAAAATATGGATAACGTAAACGATCAGCTCAGCAATGTTTGTTTTTTAGGCTCAAAGCTAACAGAAGTCTTCAAGGGTTAAACATAGCTTTAAGATAAAGATAAATTCTAAAAAGTATTAGTTATCGCAAACTTTGCTCAAACTTTTCATCCCAATATCTGATAATTTGATTGAAAGATGTGTGTTCTGGACACCATTTTGTCTCAAATTAATTAGGATGATCGATGATCAAGCCATTCGTTGAAGTTATTCTAGTCAAAAAATACTTCGTCAGTCAGTAATAGACTGCAAAAACATGAGCATTCCAGAAGAAATGAGTACTTTGTTGGGACAGCTAGGTAAATTCTAATCATAATGAAGACGTTCTGGGCTAATTTAAAGACTTGGAACCCTCAACTTATTAGAAATATTGGAAAATCTTTGAAGATTTACTTTAAAATGTTAAAATAGAAAAGTTTAGAGCACAGATTCTGGTAAAACAAACCTCATCGAATGACATTGATTTAAAAAAGCTATAAAACCATCGCAAACCTTGGCCAAACATTTCCCAATATGACCTACTTAGAAGCAAGAATGTTTCAACAAAATAATACTTCCCTTTACTGACCTACAACAACGGCAATCCCGTAGCCGTTGGCCACCGTTATAAAAAGTCATTTCCGCACCCTTGAACTTGGCAAGTACGCAACTTCTACCATTTCTACGTGCATTTAGTGACACGGTACGATTGTTGTAATATATTGTTGGCTTGTTACGCCCTTGTTATAATGTGTGTGTGTTTTTTTTATTACACTGCTTTACCCCTTTTTTACTGTGGTAAGGAAAAAGATGCGTGCGAAAACGAGATGCACGAAGCGAGAGAAAGTGAGTTCCCGGTAGGGTGTCGTTTCGAGTTTGAGGGATGCTAAAAGGGGTGACGATCGAGCTACCCCTACCAGCAGACAGCAGGACACAAAAATGCATTTCGTTCCACACAACGCTACAACGCACTAGTAGGGGACTCATCTTTTCCAATATGTCGCAACGCTCAACGTTCTCCCGGATTGGCCAATTCAAAAATATGCGAAGGGAAATCAAAACCGGATGCGATGAAAGTACAAATGTTTTGATTTTTTATAAATTCCAACCCCCCCTGTTTGGGCAAGAATTCTTGTCCTTGACAAGTCTTAACAACACCTCGGTTAGCTGTTACCTGTGCCTTATGGTACATAAGCGTCTTAATGATGCAATTTTGAACCCCTTTTCTACCGGAATAGCACAGCTTATCCTATTCTTGAAGTGACTTTCTTCACGGCTTTTGAATGAGATTTGTCAAAGACTCGTGCGCCCGAGGTGTCCTCAAGTGTGACTTCCCTACTCGTTTTTTTCACCCCGTAGAATTAAAAACTAGGTCATTAACGAGTAAATGGGTTGTTAATATTGTTCTTCTTCTCTTTCTCTTTTCTCTTGCTCCCGGTGTAGACGACATTGACAGCGACCGTGACGATGGCAGTGACCGCGAGAACCTCAGCAGCCCTATTCCAAACGAGCGTCCGGAACGAACCACGCCACTCAATCTTGTAAGTTCTATATTGCGCTTTATATAGTCAATTGAACTCCATTACTAACGCTTCAATTTTCCAGATCACGGACTCATCACGAAGGACACCATCACCACCAGCATCCAATGCTGTGCCGGGTGGAGGACTAGGCGTTGCCCTTGCCGCCCTTCAGAATCATCTCCCGCTAAGCTCACTGTTCCTGCAGAACCAACTCGGACTGGGTGGACTGGCTGGCCTTTCGGGGCAAGACATTGGAATGCTTCAGCAAGCCCTCCAAGCACAGCAAGCTTCCCTCCAACAGCAACTCCAACAGTACATGCTGCTCCAGGTGCAAGGAAGCGCAGCCAGTGCGAACGGGAATGCTGCTGCTGCGGCCACCGCTCAGGCACAGGCCGCTGCCTCATTCCTCATGCAAAATCAGGTACGTATCCGGGATGGGATCTCGCTGAATCCTTATCACATCTCAAGAAGCAACATGAAAGTGGGATAGAATTTTAGAGCCCTCGTTCCTTGTTCTCTTTAACGCTGCCGTGTGGAATCAGCTTAATCTCAACTTTCCCACCCAAAGCGCTAGCGGTGATTGTACGCCCAGCAGCAAATCCATCCCGAATGGTAATACTGTTGCTGCTGTTGCTGCTACTGCCGCTATCATCAGCGAGGGACAGACTGCGTCTTCCCGAACATCGATGCAGGTCACTACAATGCTTCGTTGTTTGTTCTTTTTATTTCTGTTGCGCATGGCTTCCCGTTCAAGAATCGAATCCACGAATCGCCAACCTATGTTCTAAAACGATTCCTTTCCGACTTTTTCCCTCCTTTAACAGGTTCAGCAAGCGGTCGCCCAACTGCAAGCACTCCAGAAACAGCAACAGCTTAAACCTACCAGCTCCACACCAACGCCGGGTGCTACCGCCACCAGCTCTCCACTGCACAGTCCATCCGGCAGCCCAGGACTGCATCACCATTCGACGCAGACGGGTGCCATGCTAGGTGCGAGCCAAACAACACCCCCAAACGTGAGTCAGCTGAATGTGGGCGGTATCCTGACACCGTCTACGCCCGGGTCCGGTGCACACACGCCCCAGCTCCAGAAGCATTCGGCAGCTCCACGCGCGCTAGAACCATCGCCCGAAGAGACGACCGATCTGGAGGAGTTGGAACAGTTTGCGAAGACGTTCAAGCAGCGAAGGATAAAGCTGGGCTTTACGCAGGGTGACGTGGGGTTGGCCATGGGCAAGCTGTACGGGAACGATTTCTCGCAGACGACCATCTCCCGGTTCGAGGCGCTGAACTTGAGCTTCAAGAACATGTGCAAGCTAAAGCCGCTGCTGCAGAAGTGGCTCGAGGATGCGGACAGTAGCATCTCCAATCCTGGCGGGTAAGTTTTGTGAAATCTTGTTGAATGAATAGGTAATATTTAAAGTATTATGAACAATTTGGGAAATGTTTTTAAAGCTGCGAACGATGCGAAGTATGCATTAATCTTTTTTGTATAAAGAGTGTTCTATTATGAGAACTTCTACGACTTTGTTACTGCACTGGCGTGCTAAGACCTCTCGAAGATCTAAAGCGTCCTTTTCATAATATACAGTGATCAGGAGCTCTTGGTGAAGTTTCACTGCTATGCTCGAACCTTTCAGGTCCTTAATTTTCAACGTCTCTTCGTAGCATTGAGAATACGCCTCTGATAGGAAGCTTTCGTATAACTTCGACTAAATAGATTGAGCTAGTGACCTCCCTAGTCCTGTTAGACTGTGCTCACTATTAGAGACTGGAGTCCATCCAAGATCATTTCATAATAATCAAAATAATAACCTCCTCCCTTTTCTCCTTCTCCTCCACCAGACGCATCTTCAGCCCGGCCGCCCTCTCCAACACGATGGCCACCCCGGAAACGATGGGCCGACGGCGCAAGAAGCGCACCTCGATCGAAACCTCCGTCCGGGTTGCGCTGGAAAAAGCGTTCCTCGTCAACTGTAAACCCACCAGCGAAGAGATCTCGACCCTCGCGGACAATCTTTGCATGGAGAAGGAGGTGGTACGGGTGTGGTTCTGTAATCGCCGACAGAAAGAAAAGCGAATAAACCCACCGAACGGTATGGACAGCCCGACGCATTCGTCCGCCAGTGGGGAACTGTTTCCTGCCAGTCTCGTCCCCGGCCTATCGTCACCTTCGTCTGTTTCCGGTGGTGGTGGTGGTACCGGTGGTGGCGGCGGAGGAGGACACCACTATGCCCCACACCATCACCATCCGCACCATCCGTCGCACATCGGTAGCATTAAGCAGGAAAGACCGGTCGGACGTGTTGCTGGTGGCGTTTGGTCGCCCGGTGAGAGTGGACGACCGGACCAAGAGATGGTAGCCACGGGCTACCTTCACTAGGATGATTTCAGTAAGCGAACTCCAGGAAATGCACAATGTGGCGGGGTCCAACATATCACAGCCAGCTGGCCAGCCGTAATCCGGACCGATCGCGATGACGGAGACACGGAGCCGAATGAGTAGTAGCGTAGCGTAGTGAGTGAGTGAGTGAGTTGAGTGAGTGAGCGAATGCTAGCGCTAATATAGTCACAATGAGATATAAAGAAAAGTACATGCGTAATATACATTGCTATAGTAGTTTGATGTAGTTCGATAAGAGACGTTGTGTAAGGATGTAAACGAGACGATAAGTCAGTTGTATACCAGGGCAAAAAGACTTCCGCATTCTTTCTAGCCGAGGCAATGCTTGTGACGGACGGGATTGGAGTTGATGAGTTCCATCCCGCATTCTCAACCATTGCTACTACCGGTCCCATCAAGAAGAAGAATACTGGAAGATGTTAATGTACATAAATACACAAAACAGCAGGTAATGAAAGAGTACGTTACGCTCGTCATTGATTTTCCCCACAGTTTTTGTTGTTCCTCCCCAAATTTCCACAGCGCACTTTAGATTTTGGTTCCTTTTGTTTAAAATTAAAATAAACATTCCACAACTTACTTTATACGGTTTTTGCATTAAATTAAAGCACACAATCCTTTCCACAGTTTGGAGAAATTAAAAGCGGACGAGTGCACGAATGATTTAGCAGTGAAGACTATCCAAAGAAAAGCATAGATGTATTGTAGATAAAAATTGGAACTGTGTGTATGGGGCGCTGGGAGAACTGGTGGATTAGGTGTACCTAGATTGTGTGTGTTTGATTCTTTGTCATCGTCCGTCGTCGTCGTCGTCGCTAGAAAGAGGCTCTTGTTAGGAGATTATGGAGAAGTTGCGCCGAGACAGATTCAAATATTGTCGCACCAAAAACAAAAACCACACCAAAACCTTCTCTCCCCCCGCCGTCTGCGTGTGCGTGTGTCTTCCATTGAAGCTGCTGGCAAACTCCCAAATTCCCGTTGCATTCCCTCCTCCTTTTGCCCTCTAAACCTTCCCACACCAAGAACGGATTAATGTTCCTAAACAGAGAGATAGAGAGAAGAAAGCTGATTGGCACAGATTGGCCACAGATCGGCCACTTTAGCGGTACGGAATTGGGTACGATAAATCAATAGGCGATAGAGAAGATAGAAGTTAGGAAAAAAACGCGTTATAAAAAAACACAAGAAACCAATATCTAAGATAAAACTGAGGGCTTGTCCTTGCTTGTCGCGTGGAAAATCTTCATCCGTATCACGGCCGAAGTAGGAAGCGCGATACGGATTAATAATTTTCCTCGCACGAATAGAGCTTGCCCCACGTAGCGAGAGACCGTATTTCATTGAGCAACGAAACCGGATGTCCTTTCCGAACGTACTTTACTGTCAAATCGGGCGAAACGGGCCGAGAAAAGGTCAGAAAGGCGTGGAAGTTATTTAATTTGTTAATTACTTAGTTAGTGAACGGCACACGCGCAAACGCACGGTGCTATATAGCAATTGATTTTCCGCGGTTTGTTTGTTTGTTTCGATTTGTTTTCGTCCTTCGTCCATTTTCTTCTTCACAACAAGCATAGCAAAAAAAAACAGCATATTTGTTCTAAATTTTTGAAAGTTTTTGCGTGTGTTTTTTTCTTTGCTTTGTGTTTCGTTTTGCTTCAATTTACTATTTGTTCTTATCGTTTTTGGGATGGTATACAAAAAGTTATCCATTTTTTTACAAACACACACACGCGCGCATCAGAAAGGGCGAACTTAACTTCAAAAGAGAAACAAAACAAAAAATGAGCTGATTACTAAATGTAAATTGAAGCGTAAGGTTAAGTAGTGTATGCATACACTACAAAAAAGCCAAACCGTACAGTGTAAATAGTTAACCAAAAGAAAAACGAAGGAGAAGAAAAAAAACAACAACAAATAACAACAGAACAAGTAATAACACAAACGAGTGTTGGTTTTTTTGCGCACTGTAAAACGTAAAACAAAGAAGAAAGGAAGAAAGATAGATAAGAAAGAAAGAAAAACACACACATACATAAGAAAAGAGAAGTGAAAATAAAAGAGTCCCTAATAAAATTGTAAAACTGTAAAACAAAGCGAATTTTTCACCATACACACCGAAGTGTTTTCAATTATTTTAAATCGAAGTGAAGAATAAATGAAAGAAATGAATACAAAGTTAGCTTGCAAAGATTACAGATTACAGTGAACTATATATTCCGTTTTTCTTTCATTGTGTTTGTTTTTTTTTTACTTTTGCTGTTCCTCTTTTTATACAAATTACATGCCTGTTGCATTCGAGAATGTTGTTTTCCTTTTTCTTTTCTGTTTCGTTTTCCATTTCCTCGCTATTATCGGTCGGGGTTTCACTCTCCTTCTCTCTCCCTCTCTCTCTTTCTAAGCCGTTGTTTTCTGTTTCTTTTGTTTTTGTTCGCTGATCGTCTAAGGATAACTTACAGGAGACTTTCACTTTTCTTACAAACTAAATATATATATATATAATTTTTTCATATATATATCGCAAACACAACCCAAAAACTGTTCATGTGAGATATATATATATAGATAATAATGCGTATTTTTGAATAATTTTTGTGCAGCGTCGCTTAACTGCATTTTGACGATCGTGCGTGTGTGTGAATTTGTTTTGGTTTTTTGTTTTCCTTTTTTGTTTCCATTATCGTTGAAGCTAATTTGTTTTTGTCACCACAATACGATTGATTACTTATAGCACACTTTTACACTTTCACTTCTATTTCTTCTGTTTTGTTTTATAGATTCACTGTTTGCTGGAGCTAATTTTCTATTTTGTTTTGTTTGTTATTGGTTTGGCGCTATGCGTGTACGTGTGTTTCTTTTGAATTTGTTGCGTGTTTATTAATTTTTTCTTTAAAACAGAGAAGAAAAAAACAACTGGTAGGCTTGGTTTTAGGGTAAATATATGTATATGTATATACGTGTTCTATTATTGCGATTGTTTCTTTCGCTCTCTCGCGCTTCGGTAGATTAGGAGTTTGAGTTCGTTTCTCACATGCTTTCTAATAGTATCGTCTCTGCCGTCCACTGCAGGGGGATTGTTTATGCCAGTTTCCTTTCCTTATTTTGGTGTATACTATCTACGTTTATGTACCTCACGCTGGCAAATGAATTGGTTGGTTTTCGATTGAAAGAGGTTGCATTTAGTTATTGCACATTTTTGCCGCACCGTTCGATCGCATACATTGGTGTCGACGTGTTCCGCACGTATGTATGTAGAGCATTGATTACATATATTTTGGCTTTGCGGGAGAAGTGTTTACGGGCATCCATCCTTTGCGGGGTTATTATAGGCGGTTCTTCTCCCATTAGCACAACAAGAAACGAAACACGTTTCAACAACAACCGTTCGCCATGCTCAGTTCTAGGGTTTTACACATCCTTCACGACGGGGCGTTTAGAAATCCGTTTTCCATCACCTAACTTCGTTCACTATTCTCTCGTTTCTATAATTATAAAAATAAATTGCTTCGGTTTCGTGATTCCCTTAGAATTTAGTGTTGTTTACAGCTCCCCCCACCAGGTGCTACTAATTCGTCGGGGCCTGTGATGGTAGTGATGGGTGGTTTTATTATCTCACTCTCACACAACTCACACACACACTAGGCTTGGTGTAGTGTGTGTGTGTGTGTTTGTGTCCTTTTGTTTCTAATAATCTACTGCAAAACTTCGTTGACTGGGCGATTAGAGAATTTCGAACGAAAAAGCCCTCCATCTCGATCGAATCGTTTCGTGGATTAGTGTGTGCGCTCGAAAGCGTATAGAGATCAGGGTCGGGAAACCAAAAAATACCTTAAAATGAAATACAAAATCTGCCATTCCCCCCCCCCCAACGGTTCCGATTGTGTCAGCGAGAGAGCGGGTGGGATCGTTTACCACTATTAATAACGAAGGACACTCCAGCTCCCGAGCTATATCGACAAAAACCCTCTGCTGGAGAGCTCACTCGTGCTCTGCTGTCCTATATTGGTCTTGGTACATATATAAAAAAGCTATGAAACGTAAACGTAATCTTAATTGTCCGTATTTTTGTGCTTCCCTGGCTACCCCAACAGGATCGAACACACTAGTAATTGGTTGATGGTGGTGGTGGTGGTTGCCGTTCATTCGATGGACCCATTTGAAGATCTTTGCTGGATCGTCTACCTAATAATGCTTCTTCCCTGTGTCTGTGTGTCTGCCTATTCCTTCTACCATCATCTCGTCATGATCATACGCTACTACTGTGCTGCGTCTGAGAGCCTGAGAGAGTCACCCGACTAACTATCTTCCCGGTTACAACAATACGCGCTAATTCATCCTTACATGCTAGAGAGTTTCTTTTCTTGTTTAACCTGTTGACTGTTTCTCGTTTCCCGGGGGTTTCGATGATCCTCAAGCGATCCTTGGTTGAACCGCAAGTGGAACGACACTTGCGCGGCACTTGCATTAATCATGATGGTGGTAATTATAAAGCTAGAGGAGTAAATAAAACTGTTCCTTTCTTCCCTACGACGGGGCCGGGCTGGGGATTAAACATTATACATTGGAGTGTTGCCGATTTATAATGTGCATCTCTCTCTCTCTTCCTTATATTCCTCTGTTTAAGCCTACTGCGGGGATTACTAATACTACTACTCCTATTCACCGTACGTTTTCTCTCTCGTGCTGTCGCATCTGGAATTATTATTGTGTGCCGGCTGAATCCGCGAAGCAACCACAAGCATAGCCTACTCTAAACGTATGTAAAATCACTTAAATTGAATGACTCGGAACGTTCGTGTGTGTGCGCCGCCAGTACACGCACACACACATACATCTCACCTTTTCACTTTTGCTGACCGAAAAACGGAAACATACGCGCGCACACTAAACATAAAGCTGTACAAACGTTAAATATAAGCTACTAGCAGCACACCAAATAAAAACGGTTTACAGCCCGCGTGTGGTTCTGTTTACAGCAACAACACACCAGGATAGAAAATTACCACACGATCGGTTAACGAAAACGACACAGCTTGTGCGAAGAACTATCGAACCCGCTCGCTTCACTCGTCAATAAACTCTACGTGCGTGAACGGGAAATGGCCAATTTTGCCCTTTAGCTCACCCTCCCACTGCCCGTTGATGTTCGTTTTCAGCACCTTTATAACGTCACCGACGCTTAGCTTTAGGGCAGTTTCATCGTACGCGTTCGGGACACGCTCCTGCTTAACGCGGGCCAGTGCCGGTAGCTGGCGGTTGAGGTTCGATTTGAAAATGTTCGAATTTTCCGAATGATGTAGCCCACCGCCACCGGCAGCCGGTGGATGGTGATGATGGTGATGGCCGCCCGGACCAGCTCCCGGACCACCGCCACCCGAATTTGGCCGCTCGATTATATTCTCCTCGTATCGTGTCACGTACGGTACCGGTATCTGGCCGGTCTGGCCCTGCCCATTCCGTGCCGTCCACCATTGCTCCTCGTCCTTGCTAATGATGTGCAATATTTCACCCTTTTTGAAGGGCAAATCGTCCGGATCGCTACCATCGAAATCGAACTTGCCTATTACCTTCTCTAGCCGGCGTATCATCGGTCGCCTCAGGGGCGTCGTGTCGAGATAGTGCAGTTTGTAAAATGACAGTAAGTCCGGCAGATCGGCAAACGTTTGATCACCGATACGGTACACGAAACATTCACCGTCCGGCGAATTCGGTATTTTGTTGATAATGTAGTGACTCACTTTCGAATCTTCACGCACGCACAGCACAAAATCGCCCACGATCGTGGTACTGTCGCGCACCAGAAACACACCACTTTCGCGCTCGTTCAGCAACAAATCTGTGGCGTCCTGGCGAGACATCGCTCCAAAGTACCAGGCCGACCGATCGTACACATCGAAGGATGCCATGGTTGCGCGTTGCTGCAGCTTCCAATTGTATGTGTGGTGTGTTGCTGTTGTTGTTGTTGGTGTTTCTCTCGACGTTACCTAAAAAAATCACACCAAATCGTTTATCAAATGGACACTTCCGGGCGTTTGTTTCACTCTCTACGTTTTTGCCACCTATATGCAATTTGCACTTACCTCCACCCGATATGGGCGTTAGACCGATGGGTGTGCGTCCGCCGTTCCACCCAGCGCTACTACTGCAAACCCGTACTATTCTGCAACAATGCAACGGGGAAGGGTTGTACGATGATGATACACTATAATCAAACTTTAATCATAACGGACCATTGCTGCACGGGGTTCGCCACTAGCCGTCTAGCGATTTTCTAATTTTCTTTAATAATCCCAAACCCCCGTCCCGTACCTTCTCCGCTCCTTCTTCGCGTTTGCTTCGTTTCGTTCGGTGCTGCACTTGTTTCGGGGCCAATTATGCTAAACACGGAGTACGGTGCTCGCTGACGTTCGCGAACCGTTCTGTGAACAGCACTGGATCCGCCACGTTGTTATCACATGCAGGTACGTAAACGAGGAAGTATGCTAACTTTGCAATTAATTGTTACTTTTGATAATAACAACTATCGGTCTTATTATTGGCTGGCGGAGCAGAGTCGATTCTTTTTCACGCAAATCTGTCACATTGCATTTTCGCATCTGTCAAACTTGTCAAAGTGAACAGTGAGCGGCAAAGGTTGGTTCATGACGCGCGGTACACCATGGGTACGATGTGTGGACATAAAATTAGGGTCAAATTTTTTTTTATTTAAGTGAATAAAATTATACGCTGCTAACAAATTTTGATAACTGAAATGTTTCCAGAAAATTTATGAAATTTTAATATTAACAAAGTTTCCAGTCAATGTTAAGAATATTCGCCTCGTTATGTAGAGATATTCGGTTATTATTTCGGCATTAAATATCTAAAAAGTATAAGCAACTACTAACATATGCGATGATTTTATTTCCATTGAGTCTCCTTTGCCCCAACTTCATTTTAAATTGGGTCTCCTCTGTCCACGTGTTCGGTCAAAAACAAAATTTATAAACTTGATCGCCCGGTGTCAGTCTCATGACTTGACCAACACACCCGAACCAGGGAATTCTAATATGTACAATTGTGAGGTCATTGTAAGTCACTGACTACGGAGTCAAGAGTCTGAGCCACTTGTTCTTTACCACAAATGGCTTGTGATGCTTCAAACACAAGATCGCTCATTGAAATGCGCTCATTGAACTGCTGTTCAACAACGGGTTTCGGATACGTTTCGTAATTCTTAAATCAATTTAAATCTTTTTGATTCCTTCGATTTCCTCAATTTCACATCGAGCAAAACGATGTATAACCACCAGCCACGAACAAGCAATTTCTCCACGCTAACATTTACCGTCTTTATTGTTCATTCTGTTTAAAATGAGTTCAGTACACGCGCTAAGTGTGTATGTATGTATATTGGTACACAAAAAAAAACATTGTAAATAAAATATCAAGTACCGTCTCTCTCGCTCTCTCTCTCTCTCTGTAAAGTTTAAGTAGACTGATTCCTTCGACCGATGTCTATCCATCTGTCTGTCTCTTCGTGGATTAAGAGTAATGTCCTTAACATGCGCATATATAACACCTGCTAGCTTTAACAAGATTCTCATTCCACTTCGTGAAGGTAGTGTTTGTAAAAAGGCACATTCATAGAAATCTACTCTGTTAACATTTCCCGTTTGAAAAAAAAAACAAAAAAGCGCACACACATACACATGTGCAGCCGAAGTTCTATGAAGTGTACTGTACTGTGGTTCCTCGCTCTCTCTCTCTCGCCTGCAAGGAATGAGGAAGAATGAGAAACGATCGAAGAGGGATGGACCTTCAACCTTCAACCAATCCTCCTCCTGCTCCTCTCTCTCTCGGTCATGTTCGTTCAATTTTCGATTGCGACATTTTCATTAAAACATGAAAAATGTTCATTCCTATTTACCTGTCTGAGGGGAATCCTTTTCTCGCTAACTTCACAAAATTCTGCCACACACACACACGCACTGTTCTCTCTACGCGCACTTTTTTGTACAGTATAAAATTAAGTCAAAACCCCTGAATCAACCAGATGCTTTTTTGCTGCTACACAACACAACGTTCCTTCGGACACAGTCCCCCTCCCGTCCCTGGTCCGCTTGCATTACTCTACTGCTAAACCGGAAAAGAAAACGATACGCTCCTGTGGATGCTTCTTGGCTAATCCTTTTCTAACCAGTAACACAATGAACCTGCTACGAAATACTATAAAAATACAGCATTTGCGCTCGCGCAGCAGCCCACTGCCCACTCTACTAGAGAGGTGTGGGGGCTTTGTGTTAAAACAATAAGTTATTAAATGCTACGACAAATGGGCAATTCTTCCCTAATAGATGTCCTTCAATATCTCTTTTGCTACGGAACACACACGAAAGCACGCGCACGCGAACCACACACACACGTTTTGAAATTCTCTTGTCGATGTTTCCTTGTTTTGTTTTGTTTTGTTTGTGGCTTTCAACAGCACGCAAATGAGAGTGCCGCATAATCGAGCTTGATCTGCTGTTGCTGCTGCTGCTGCTGCTGCTTGGCATCACACAGTCGCCCGAACATACAGCACACGGCTTGTAGTATTCAAAACGCGATGCGTTTCCCTTCTTACTTGACCGCGGCCTGACCGCGCTGGTTAAGTGGGACACCTTCTTCAGTTTCACCATTACCATCACCCTTCTCCGGGGGATTGTTCCAGGCTTGCAGCTCACCCGTACCCATCAGCACGTACGCAGAGGAACCCGTAATGTACACTACGGCCAAAATCCAGAACACAATCTGCCACTGACCGTAGGTTTGCTGTTGGAAAAGAAGAGAGAGAAAAGAAAAGATTAATGTACATGTTTTGTCTGAGTTAAACACCCCACCTAAATGCCCACTTACATTGTCGTTGGTAAGCAAACCAACCATGTACGCGGACACGAAGCCACCGAACGAGGACAGCGTGTTCGCCATACCGAAGATGGTACCGGAAAAGTTGGGCGCAATGTCCAGCCCATTGCCCAGGTATCCGGCCGTGACGGCACCGTTCAGGAAGAGCGATAGCGTGAAGATACCGACCGCCCAGGAACGGTTCTCTCCCATGTACACTTGCACGATCATCAAGAAGCCGGGAGTCATCACAGCTGTAAATAGAAGAATGATGGTATATCAGTATAGCCTTCTCCCCAACAGTCTTTGGTGGTGGTGGTGATGGTGAAGGCTTACCGAAGGCGGTGAAAATCTTTCTCGTAGCGGTAGTGGACAGTTTGCCCGATTTTCGCAGATAATCAGCTAAATACGACGAGAGCACAGCCATGGCGTACTTTCCAAAGTAAGGCAAGGACGACAGCAATCCGTTCTAAGGGAAGAGAAACACAGCTTTCCTTTAGTATCGGTAACTTGCGAACTAGAACCGCGTTTGATTATTACCTCCTTGATGTTAAAATGCAGGATATACTTCATGTAAGTTGGCAGCTGGTTAACGACGGTGAAGAACCCAAACACAGACGCACCGTGCGTGAGAATAATGGCCCATACCGGCGGTGAGGTAATAATCGACATCCAGGGCACGTACGAAGGCTTCTTCCGTTTGCCAGCTGCATTAATGGCCGACTCAATCTCATTCCGTTCCTCGGGCGTAATGCGAGGATGCGAAGCCGGAGTTTCAAACACCACCAGGAACCAAACAATCGACCACAGCAAACCGAGCCCTCCGGTAAAGTAAAACACACTCTGCCATCCGATCGTTGCGATCAGGAACCCACAGATAGGCATCGTAATCGCAGCACCCAGCGAAGAAGCCATCATGTTCGCAATGAACTTTGACCGATCCATCGGCGGAATCCATACCGCCGTCAGTGGATGGATGGCTGGCCACGAGGCACCGAGGAAGAATCCGAGCACGGCTCGCAAAATCACCACAGCAATGTAATGCGTGTTGGACGCTAGTGGCGTAAGCAGGGTAAGCAAACTGGCCCACAGCATACTGTACCCGAACACGCGACGACCACCGATAATCTCAGCCAACCGACCACCCGGCAGCTCCGTCAGCACGTAACCCCAGAAGAAGCTTCCGAGCATTAGGTTCTGCTGGCGGGCATCCCACGCAAACTTGTCCGCTTCATCAATGACGGACGATTCGGTGGTGGTGGTGCTGGATAACTCTGCCAGCGTCGTCGCATCGGTCACGTCCAGCCCGGTACTATTATCTCCCCCGGTAGCCACGTTCACGATCGTTTTCGTCATCGCCACGATCGCAATCGTAAAGTTTACACGCAGTGCATAGTTCAGCATGAAGCCGAAGATCACCATTATGTTCAGCACTTGCCGGCATGTTATCCATCCTGCAATAAAAAGAGAACAATTTAGATTCAATGTAACGGAAAACCCCGGTTGATAATAATGGTTAAATTTCACATCTGATGTACGTCTGTTATACAATAGACAAGCGGGACACGAGTCACACATCACGCTCGCTGCATGCTTTTCCCATCATTGTCCCGTCATTTGCAATCAACCGCATGTGTCATCCGTTCGTTAGGTTAATTTATACGCCACATGTCACTGTCCAGTTGTTTCCCCCATTCCGTTGATATACGGTGGAAGTAATATTACAGCTGCTGACGTCGGAGAAGGCCACTGGCTACTGCCACACCTCCAATCGAGCGCGTCCAATTTTCTGCATTCACAATACACCCAACGCGAGTGTAGTGTAGCGATATCTTGATGCTTTCATTTTCTATCATCACTCGGAAGGGCATGCGAATTCTTCGCGCAGCAATAATAATCGCTCGTTAGTTTAGTGTTTTGCCATACATATAAATTTGTGGCCGAGGAAGCTACAAATCAACGACGACGGTTCGGGGAGCAATAAAAAAACACTACATCACTAGCACATCCAGTGTTCCAGCGGGCCCCATCCTTATCATAGCGCAGCAAAACCATAAACACATCAATCAATATTGAAGACAGCAGTCCCAATGGTCCGAGAGAAGCATCCGGACCGGGCATATGCTTAGTTATTTGTGCATGGGGCCACCGGACGGACGGACGGACGGGTGATGTTGATTTTGCTTGCTCCAAAGCACCACGAGCTTAGGAGAGCAAAGGAAAACAGACAGCGGCATCCGGACCTGTTTTTTGATTTCCATCCCAACCCTTGACCCTTTGTTGTCCAATAATACCGATCCAACTAGTACAACTAGCTGCTGATTCGCAATTACTATTTAATGGGTGTACTTTAAACTTGATCTGATGTGCGACGACACGACGGAATAGATGACGAACGCAGCACAGACACGCATCTCGCGTTACGCGTCATTCATCTCGCTCTCCAGGACCAGCCCCCAGAAGGCGTTGGAGGTCGTGTTTTCGCAACGTGCTACCAGCATGATGCGATCAAACGTAATAACAAAACACGAGTCCAGATAAAAAACACATTCGACAGAAACTGTTATCAATTAGCTAGGGTGGTGGTCACTCTTGGTTGTGTTGTGGTGCCGCGGGTAGCAACGTACCACGATTTCTTATCACTGCAACGCGTTCTTCTGCATAGGTCTATGATGGGAAACCGCCGTTCATGTTACTGTAGCCCATCCAATTTTTGGCAGTATAATAAGATGTTTTAGGAACATATAAAACTGAATCGCAGCTCAGCCAAAACCTCTACCTCAGCCAAATCATTCAGCTCTAGATTAGTCGAGCGATTTGAACTTGGCGCTAATTAGTATACCCACACATGCATGCAAAATGAAAGCGCGTCCTGCTAATTTCTTAAGTACAGAAACGGGGTCCCCCTCCACCCCCTGGGAAAGCCCAAAAACAAGAAGGGCGGCTCAATCTACTGCGCCAAAAAAACCTGCTCCACACTGTTGTGTGGATTTATTAAGCTGCGAAGACGTTAATCACGAACCGATTAAACACTGTTGTACCCGTCTTATCGTTACTTTATTAGACGCGACGAGATATCAGAGATGGGAACTGGCACCAGCGGAAGTGTCGACAAGATACACGACGGCGATGTTGATGACGTGTGGCGAACACCTCACCCTATTTGCGCCATTCCCGGTTGAATGATTGACGGGCGGTGAAAAAATAGTTCCTCCGCTGCGCCGCCCAATGTCAGCACATTCGGAAATCGTACGTAATTTGTGCTGTGTGTCGTTATCAGCGTGACCTCGAGAAGCGAGATACAAGGTACTGTGGGCCGTGCGTACGCACGACAAAACCATTTGTTCTATTTTAACCCAAAAAACACTCGTGGGAAAGAATACTTACATCCGTCATTTTTGGGGACACTACTGAGAGCGAAAGAGGACATCACAAGTTGGCAAAAATAGCCAACGGCCATCGGAGGGGGTTTGCGGGTTAAATACGGCACACACACACACCTCATTTAAACTAGCCTCCACTTGTAGTGCGCGTGTAGAGTTATGTCACGTGTTTTCTAATCTACCCATTAAAGGTGATCTTTGCAATCTTAATGGCCCGCGACAAGAAGTTTTTTTGCATGAGGTCAAATTTTGCACCCAAGCAACATACATAAATAGAAACGATCGCGCAAGTAAAGTTCCGCACCGAAACACACAGCTGTGTTCCCAGGGCGCGCGCTACCTTCAATGGAAGTCGACGAAAATAATAAGAAAACAATTGTTCAAAAACAAAGTCACCCCACGATAACCCGCGCTTGGTGGGGTCACCTGATCTTGGTTAAGAGTTCCACTTTCGCCCATACATAAGACTATTAAAGTGCACAACAGTTCATCCTGATTAGCCCGGACAGGAACTCGTGTGTACGTTTTGAAAGAAGCTGCGAACGCTGCTTAATCTAACGAAGTCTGTGCCTGCGATTAGGAACACGACACGGTGACTTAACGACTTTCTGATCTCTTCATATTTCAACTTTCCGAACACGCTCCAAATTTCCCGCTCTCAAGATGCGGGACACCATCATCACGTCAATGTCACCACCAAGAATGGGGGTTTAATTCATTTAATTCCCATTTACTCGATCGTCACGATCGACGGCAGCAAAACGATGTTGAAAGTGGTTCCACCAGCTCGGTTACTTTATTGGTGTCACACACATTCAATTAATTGTAGCAAACAATACGCCGGAGAAGGCTCGACGACATTCCAGAACGTCCTACGCAGCCACAAATGTGCGCAGCGCGGTCCCCTCGCGCCATCAGCAAGAAACAATCTATTTCGATTGACCCATTCAAGAGTTTAGAGACCACACTTAATTGTTCCCTAACCCACACACCATATATCAGAGCCATCACTTTTTTCCCTTGGTAACTTATTCTGGAACGTTCTTCTCGCAATAGTCGGTTGTTTGGGCGAAGGTTAAAGAAAGTCACCGTATTGAGTAGTAAAGTAACGGGTTAGGTTAGGTGGGAAGCAAATAATTTATTCAAAACCCAGCTTGTATAGGGGCAAAGACACATACGGTAAAAAAAAACGTGCCACGGATTGTAATGAAAACTGTCGGAACAATGTGATTGAAACCAACCAAACTTACCTGCTATGCCGGTCGACATCTTTCACCGATCGGTTTGGGGGGGAGGGTTCGAGGAGTACAAACGTTTACAGGCCACTACTGAGAGAGACCTTAGGTTGGGGGGATTTCAACTGAAAGAGAAAGTAACAAAAACGCATTACTATTATTACTATCCGATGTTGTTTATGGATATAACAATACAAGTCGTATTAAAAATTAGTCACCCCTATAGCAGGGAGCTTAGAGTTTGTCCGGAAAACTACCGCAAATTAAGTGGGACACCATAAAGCACATGCCCCAAGAAGCTAGTCACCATTTTCAACGGTGGAAGGATCGTGGTGTTCGGGCGTGTTAAGTAAATCTCTGTCAAATTAACACTTTAGACATCACACGGCCTACTACAACGTTAATTGCCAACGCACCTTTTTACGACCGCCAAATATTGACGTAAGCATATCTCAACCATGAATCGTTTGTTGTTTTGTTTTTTTTTGTGTGCCTCAACTGTGCACTGCCTGTCTGTCTGTCCGTGTGTCTCTGTGTGTACAAACCCCGTTCCGATTTCGATAGGAAGACATTCGCTTTTGAAGAAGATCGATAGAGCATGGGAATAAAGAAAAAAAAATTACAGTGTTACCAACAGTCGTCTCTCGCACATCATAGACAGCGAGACCATGTTGAGAAGTTGTTGTTGATATTTTTTTCCGGTTACAAAAAAGCTTCCGAGAAACAAACATCCGATCCGAACGATCGAGATTTACGGATTAGATGGGAACGACGCCTGTCGCTTCATCTCGTGCGCGCTATTCGATATGAATAATTTATGCGCGGCGAAAACGTGCTAATGAAATGGCCATAAAGAGACACTTTGGGGGGGGAAAACAAAGTTTGGGAACAAAAGCTTTTAGACACCACACCTGGACAAATTTTAATCGGAATCCATTATGGTGGTGGTGCGTTGGCAAAACGTGCGAGCAGACGTCCTCGTGAATCTCCGATGCAGAACCACTTCTCGTCTTCAAGGTTAACGTCTCGATCAGGGAGGTAGATCAGGCGGTGGCGGCGGCGATTACTAACGACGCGAAAACCGAAAACAAGTGAGCAAGCACAAGAAGCAGGAGGAATTCTTCCTCCAACCGGTTCTCGTTGGTAATATGTATGCGTGTGCGTCTGTGTGTAGTGCGGGTATTCCCAAGGCGCCATGTCCTTGGCTATCCTGTTGTGTCACCTTGTGCCGCTGTGCTGTGCTTACGTGCTTGGCAATGGTGACTGCTTTTGCATCGCGCTAAAAAAAAAGGAAGAAAAACAGGTCGCGAAACTCATTCCCCCGTGTTTTTCATGTAATGAGCAGAAGCCCTTTGAAATCCAAGAACGGCCGCGAGAAGCCGGTAGGAACGCGTGTCTTCGTTTATCGCACGTCGGTTCAACGGACTTGCACGCACCGCACCTGATGCAAGGAGGAGGTGTTCCGGTGGGTCTGCATACGTGTCAATGGCGTGTGTACTGCCACATGCAAGCGTTTTATGTTTAACACGACGTTCATCATTGTTGTTTGCTGTTGTCTGTCGTCTGATACCCTGATACAGGGTTTCCGTGGATATAATCGGCCAGTTTGTCGAGATTTATTCAAACGTACAATGGACTCTTTTTTCTATCAGAGTACCCGTTGCTAAGGAGATGGTTGCTTAGACCAAAAACGCATTTTTCTACAGTATTGTTGGACAAGATCCGAAGAAATCAACAAATCACTGAAAGGGTCAATATTATCTTCGAAAACCCTGCAAGTTGACACACCGGCCGCGCAGTGGGCTTTCGTACCGGTTCGCCTATATTTAGCACTATACCGACGGCGGGGTACGCGATTAAAGCCCAACGACGAATATTTACATTCCTTTACGGCACGGCTACACCACCTTCTTCGCACCGATAGAGCCGACGTCCATCCAGATAGATTTTTATCTTTTAATTACACTGGAATGCTTCAATCTCCTTTACTGTGGTTGGCTTTTCGTCATCTTCCTGGCGCTCTGGATTAAACTGGATTTCCTCGGTGGGAAACTGGGTTCCGAACTGGTTTCGCTTGTTTACTAGGCACTGTGGCCGTGCACGCTCACTAGACACCAGACACCACACCTTACACCGGTCGCGGTGGGCTAGGTTAGGTTCGATGTATCCTCTGTCAATCTGGACTATTTACGCAGGCGTCTTTATATGTTACGTTCGGTACCGAACGATTCGGGTAAATCGTCAATGTGTCGCCTGGTGCCAATCATTACCGTGCACATTACACATCTGGCCGGATATAGCGAAAGCAACGTTTGCCGCCAGCTGTTTGCCGGCTTCGTACATGCATCAGCAGCTGCACCTTTCTTCCGTTTTTCCCTCCAATTTCTCCCTTTCTTCACACACACGCACACTTTCTTCGCACAAGGTTCGGTTTCGGCAACCCTCACGTCTCGCATCGTGGTGGCCTCTTTTTTCCTGCCAAGGGGACCGAAATATCACCACAAGACTGCTGGCGTCGTCGCGTGTGTGCATCGAGTAAAGAGCGAAAAAATTGCATTCATTTCCCTAACCGTCACCAAATCACCGATCATCGATTGTTCCGTCCCACAACCCAGACCGGAGGACACAAAGATGAATTATTCAAGCATGTACACACAAACACACACACACCCACTCCGTTTTGTTCACACCGAAATGCATCCGCGACCGTGTTGTCAACGGTGGGCCTGAGCACGATCGTAGCAGTCAAGTGCAAATTGCCTAGCGACCGTTCGCAAACTGTAAATTCTTCAACTTGTTGCTGTCAGGGCGCTCCACCAAACGCGCATACTTTCAATCACTTGAAAAGTTAAGTTCTTCTGCAACTTACCGGACAGAGACTACGAGGCCGGACACACAGCACGTACGACGGAAAGCACTAAATGTTGAACCGTTCGGTTTGAGTGCAAAGATGGAACAGAAAACGCACACCACACAATAGACGCGCGGTGAGCATATTTCTGGTAAACTCGTGCTGAAAACGTCATCCGCTGACACCACCAACACACAGACACATCTCGGACAGCTTTTACTCACATCAATTCGCCGGCGGCACACTGTGTGCCGCAAAAACGGTATGCGCCGCAGCTGTGGGAATCATTTCCATTTTGTGGCATTACTGCTGTGAACAAGCATTAGTTCTGCTCGCAATTGAACGGAGAGAAAGATAAGAAATGCGATAAATTACTATAGTTTTGCTAAATAAAACCAGCTCACAAGTAAATAGCAGTTGTAGACTTAAGTTTGCCCAGCACTGTTCGACTCGACACTTTCTATAGTTTGTTCAGTGTGTGCGGAAATCGCGTGTAGGTGTGTGTATTGTGAAACACGGAAAAAAGGCGGAAGGGAAGAAAAAACGACATAAAGAATTCATGCTTTTCCTCCCTCCGTTGCTCTCGCACGCAGTAAATCAACGCGTCGTCGTCGTCGTCGTCGTCACGGCAGAAGCATGTGAGATGGCGGAAAGCACGTGATTGAACCGAATTTCCGTTGCGTGAATCATTGCGTTGGATCTTTTTGAAGATCGGCCTGTGTGCATGCATGCTGACGCCAAAACGTGATTTTACCCAGATTGTGCAACTTTCGGTTGCACGGATATGGACACGCAAAATGTGGCGCGATCTATGTTTGCTTGTTCGCTTGCTCCGTCCAAAATGCGGCGTGTCGCGTACATGAGCACGAAGCGATCGTGGTTTTCATTTTTAGAATACCTAGAACGTCGTACTACCACCCATCATGTTAGTTGGGAATAGAAAAATTTGTGATTGGGGCGAAACCGGGGCGAAAAACGCACTGTCAAAACAGTCACGAGCACGTTTCGCCGCTCTGGCTGCTGATAAAAAAAAGAATCCGAAAAATATCTACTCTGCTTCCAGAGCTGCGTGAGCGATTGTGTGGAAATGGTTTTCTTCTGTGAAGCGGCGGCCGAAATTATATAATAGCGAGAAGTAACACCATCTGCGCCGTGCCGGAGAAACCGTGAAGCACCGTACCGGCTGGTGTATTTCGTTCGTATTCTAAATACGACTGACTTGAGCTCATTCACGTTCATGTTGGGATAAAAATCGAAAGGTAAATGAATGAAGCAGCTGTGTACCAGCTGAGAAATCGATAAATGGGCAATTTTTACCAAGAAAAAAAAGTGCACCACAATTCTTAGTGCAGTGCTAATAAGTTACAACTGCAAGGTGTTGATAATTGGTGATGGACAGCAGAAAACACGGTGCAAGTTTGCTGCATGGCATTTCGTAATCATATGTGTATGCTCACACAAACACGCACCCACAAACATATGCAAACACGCACCCCGGTTGATTCGTGATAACAGCACAGCAGCAGGGAGTAAAAAATTTTCCAACCCTTTTACTTTATCATTGTAGCACACCAGCAGGCGATGACGACGGGTAGCACGGGATCAACATTCCCCAAATGGCAGTTGGCACTACTGATCGGTGCGCCAGTGGCCATCGGACTCGGCTACCTGTACTGGCGCAAATCGGCCGACCAGGGCGGTGACAAGCTGACGAAGAAAAAGTTAGCCGACCTCAAGGACAAAACCATATCGCTCGATGGCGATTCGTCGGAGGCGAAGCAGCAGCCGGCGGATGCGAAACCGTTGACCGGCCGCGAGCTTGCCCTGAAACACAAAAACAATGGTAATGCACACTTCCGGGCGGGCAAGTACGATCTGGCGATCAGCGAGTATGATGCCGCGATTGAGCACTGTCCAACGTACGAGGCGAGTGATCGTGCTACGTACTACCAGAACCGGGCAGCCGCCTACGAGCAGCTACAGAATTGGGCCGCCGTCATTAAGGACTGCACGAACGCGATCGAGTGTAATCCGGGCTACACGAAGGCGCTGGTACGGCGCGCCAAAGCATACGAGCAGCAGAAGGATCTGTCGAAAGCGCTCGAGGACGTAACGGCAGCCTGCATCGTGGACCAGTTCCAGAACAAAACGACCCTCGTGATGGCGGACCGTATACTGCGCGAGCTGGGCCAGCAGCACGGCAAGGAAGCGATGAAGAACAAGAAAGAAATTTACCCATCGAAGCAGGTTATCGACAACTACTTCAGCTCGTTTACGAACGATCCGGTGCGGAAGCTGGTGGTGGCGAGTTCCGAACCGAAGGGTTTCATCAAAGCAAAGGCACTGTTCGACAAGGGCGAGTACGAAGGGGTCGTAGCGGCCTGTACGGAAGAGATCGAATCGAGCGAGTCGGAATCGGACTACAAGCTGGAGGCACTGGTGCTGCGCGGCACAATGTACAATCTGATCGCTTGCTACGACGAAGCCAAACAGGATTTGGATGCGGTGATCGAGCTGGAGACGGCGGACAAGCGGTTACGCTCGAACGCGCTCATCAAGCGTGCCTCGCTGGCGATGCAAACGCAGCCCGAAACGCCCGGCGAGTGTTTCAAGTATTTTGCCCGGGCGGAAGAGATCGACAGCACGAACGGGGAACGAACGGGGACATCTTACATCACCGGGGCCAGGTGTACATACTGACCGATCGGATGGATGATGCGATTGCGGACTTCGAGCGGGCGTATGCGCTGTGTCCTACGTCCGGTATCATTGCGACGCATCTGTGCTACGCGAAATACTGTCAGGCGAACCAAAACAAGGACGAAAGCGGTATGGAGCGCATGAAGAAGCAGTTCGACGAGCTGCTCGAGCAGTACGCGGACTGTGTCGAGTGTTACAGCATCCTGGCGCAGGTGCTTACCGAGCAGCAAAACTTTGCCGAAGCGGACGGTTGCTTCGTGCGTGCGCTGAAGATCGATCCGAACAATTCGCAGATCTACGTGCATCGGGGCGTGCTGCAGCTGCAGTGGAAGGGTGATTTCGATGAGGGCGTTAAGCTGATCAAGAAGGCAATACAGATCGACAGCAAGTGTGAGTTTGCGTACGAAACGCTCGGTACGATCGAGGTGCAGCGGGGCAACCTGGTCGAAGCGATCCGGCTGTTCGAGCGGGCGATCGAGCTGGCCCGTACGGAAATAACGCTGGTGCATTTGTACTCGCTGAAGGATGCGGCCGTGGCGCAGCTTAGTGTCGCCAAGAACATGGGATTGAGTATTAGCAACATTCAGCCGAACTTCTAGAGACCAAATCATCATTTTTTGATTCAGCTTTTTTCATTCGCTCCTGTGCTGTGCGGGGGGGGTCAACAGTTACGCCGCCGTGTAGGAAACGATTCCGATTTCGATCCACGAGCTTTATAATTTATCATAATTTGTACAACACAACGGTAGTGTGTAGCACAAGCACACACGGAGCGAGCAGCAGCAGCGCGTGTGCTTTCCTTATTCTTTTGGTGTCCTTTATCTCGCGTGTTTCCGAACATCCCGGGATTTAATCCTTAGCCGTTGTATAACAATCGAATAAAACCAGTCCGGGAATAATGAAATTTCGGTGTGTCTGCATCAGCTAAGCTAATGTCTTCTCCGGCGCAGGGTTACTTCGGGAAAATGATGCGAAACCGTTGCCAGATTCCATAATTCATCCATTCATTCATGTTTTTAGGATCTTTTCGAACAAAAATTAGTCAACAAATTCTCAAGACAGCTCCGAAAGTTCCAACAAAACTTTCAAATTCTTAGATTTCTTGTTATAAAAGTCTACAGAGTATCATTAGGGTAGCAGATGGTTTGCCGGATTTAGGTCCAGACTCATCCAGAACATTGGTTGGTCCAATTACAGAAATGTTTTAAGCATCATAGCAGTTAGTCTACACCCAGCGATGCACGTGTTCCTTCAAAATTGCGGAGATCATTCATTTTTTTTATGTCAAAAGTGATTATTTTCAAAGCCTTTTCAATATCGCCAAGCAAAAAAATCTCATTTCGACACATTTTCGTAAGAGCTTTAAACTTTAGAAGTGCAGCGTTCCCGGACCTATATTCCCAAGAATATTCGTACCTTAGGACTATCGCCTAAAGATATTCTGCTGCGATAAACTTTGTTGGGTTCTGCTTGGTTATATTCTGAGCGAACAACACTACTTTAGCATACACAGTTTCACAAATTTACAACAAATCAATCCGATTGTTCTGGTGTACTGCAGCTGCAAGCGAACATAAACAAATCAGGTGTTAACTCTACACAAAAGCTTATCGTTTTTGCACTGTTTTCCTGTTGCACCACACCCTGTAAATGCTACCCACAACGATTGTTCACCAACGAAAGAAACATACTTAACTTTTTTGTTGTTAGTTTCGATCATCTTATCGCGCGCCATCTTTGTTTGCCTGTTTTTCTTTCGAGCTTTAAGCAATCCTAGTTCTGTAAGACACAAAGAAAGACAAAGATTTAAGTACTAGATAAATGTGTGTATGTGTGTATGGTTTTATTATCCATTGGTTTTGTTTCCTGTTAGAATACATCGGTGTGTTTGTGTGGGTAGTGGATAAGTTAAATGTTAAGCTAACTTCATTCCTGTCTAGCCTTTTCTCGCTCTTGCGCCCTACAACCTGTAGTGTAGGCTTTGTGTATTCATAAACACATATTCCCATTTCTTTGTATTAGTCGTTGCTTACTTGTTGCTTTATTCACTATTCCCCCGGCGCATACAGATCCGTCATCCGTAGAGTACAGTAGTAGCGTGTGGATTATGAGATGGGAAGAGCAGCCAAAACTTCTCTCAACCCGAGTGTGTTTGGTAATAACAAAAACAAACAAAAACGGAACAACAACAAAAAAAAAACACGTATAATTTATCAAAAAATTATGAAATGTATAAATAATCAATAAATAAAAGAAAATTGAAATTGTCACGAACTGAATCACGCGTAGAGTGTGTCGCGAAGCAGGAAAGAAAAAACAAACAAACAAACAATTGTTGTACACCCATTGTTCGATAAGCCACGTAACGCGCGAAACATGTGTAAATAAATATGAGAACCAACACAAAACCAATTCGTTACGATTTGCGGGGCCTAATCGGTTGAGATGTGCGAACGAATAAGTTTGATTTGATTGCATGCTATCGAACGATTGTGAGTAGCTGCTGTTGCTGCTGTTTCCCTTCTGGTTCGCCTGCCTGATGAGACTAGAAAGTTATTAATACACATTAAATGTTGCGTTATTATTAAACTATCATCGCGCTGGCTAATATGATCAGTAATGCGCGCGCGATCGCCATAAAAAATATGCATTTTTTTATGATTTTGTTTTTTCGTCCTTGCTGCCGAAGGATGATAAATAGAAGGGGATGGATTGAGGGCGGGTGTCTGTGAAGTAGACACCAGCACACCACGCACCTTTCTCATCGTCGATTTGTATTATCACGGTTTCTGCCTCACTTGTGTTGTGTTTCCTGTTTATTAATATTTGGCATATAAAACCACAAGTATGAAAATATCACTGTATATAGTACGAGCCCCCGGTTGCCCGGTTTCCTTTTCAACAAATACGCGCAGGAAACCCCGGTGCGCTCGTATCATATCATCTTCGGTGGTTAGCTTCAACCTCATCTACCGGGGCTATGAGATGCGCACAGCATCCACAGCTAACACAACAAAAGAAAAACGATATACCCCCCTGGCCCGATCGATGAACAGGCACAAAATAATAAATCTCTTTATCTCTCTCTCACTCGCTCTCCCGCGATGCGAGGACAGCAAAAAGAACTTACTTTATATCATTTACTGCGTTGTGAAATAACGTAAAAAAAATACAGAAAAAGTTATTAATCTCATTAATGTTAATAGAGGATTAGTTCATGAGTTTCGCAACTAGCACAGCTAAATGTAAATGGTTGATAGGACGTAAAACGATAAAGATGAATAGTATAGCGGATTACCGTACACGCATAAGATTAGGGCGGACGTCAACAACACGGTTCGTAGAATATTCGAATTCGTCGTCTTCATCTACACACAACAGATAAACTTCTCGTTCGAAGCGTGTGTCAATGTGTTTCGAAAAAAAAACAAACGGACACGAACGGTGCGCTTATGCACCGATTTTGTCCATCTGTTGTGCTGATGATGGTGCGACAACTGGTCCATTTTCTTCAACGCCCGTTGCTCCATCGCTGCTGCTGCTGTTCGGTTGCTGTTCGGCACCTTCGGCACCGTCTGGGAGATTGGTTCCCTGTTGCTGGAGCAAGCCGCCACTGCTGCTGCTACCGTCCTTTGCTGCTTGCTTTTTCATTTCCAGAAATTGCTCACCGTTAAAACGATTTTTTTGATCTTCGATATCCTTTGAAAAACAAAAGTGACAATCAAAAATTAACAAAACCGGGGGGTAAACAAAAGAATAAAAGGAGGGGGAAACAAAAAAATTAACAAAAAACATGAAGTTAACGATTGCATTTTTGATAAAAATAGACTAACTTTGCGCAGCAATAGGAACCAGAACCATAAAACATCAAAACTCATTGGATAAAAGACTCGGGTTCTTTTTTTTTTAGGGACACAGCAGCCTCATTCCATTAGAAAAGTCTTTAAAATTAGTCTATTTTATAAATGCATACGCTAACGAGGAAGATGATGTTAGGCAAAAGAGGTATTTTGGTACGGTTTTGCGAGAGAGTACAGAATAATGTCCCTAGTTCCTGATCTTATCTACTGCAAAAGGCTGGAAGCTCGATGTTTTCGATGTAAATACCCTGTTCCTACAACATTTCCAATCACAGCATCCTCTAGCAGTGTGCTGATTGTATCAACTGTTAGAGTGTAATAACAGAGAGTGTGTTAACAAGGTTAATGCGATTGCTTTAAAATCACCCGAAGGATCAGGCACTCAAACTCGTCTATCTTCGACCCCCTCGGATTAATCACTGGTCGATTTGTATCGTATCAAAACACGCCCCGAGCGGACCACAGGCCGGTTAATGATGGATGACGTTGAGCAGGCGGTTAGATTAGTCGATGAAGCGTATCGTTGATGAAGCGGATTGTTGTTAGTCGCTTTAGGAACAAACACATGGCCCGGCGGCTGTTTGTAGCCGCCGTAAAGCATATCGATGCTGCTTACGCTCATGGCGGCATTTCGTTGCAGCGCCCTTTTCGTGAGGTAGTAGTATTTTCGATTAATATTACCGCTGCCTACTGTGTTGTTATTGATACCGTCGATACTTTGCTGGCTGTTGACAGCGCTCTTCTGGTTAGTAGTAGTAGTAGTGTGAAGCACGGAACATTCAAGCGAATTGGTTTTAGTAACGACGTGCGACGGTTTCGTTCCTTTCGGTTCGGGCCCACCACCAACACCACCACCATCACCGGTAGTCGAGCGTCTTACCTTATTCTTTACCAAATAAGGAAGAGTTTCACATATACGCTTCCAGTCGGCAGGCAAATCCCACGAATAGGGTGACTTCGAGTAGTAAATCAGCCGTTCATATTCGATTCGTTTCACTAGCGGGGGTTTCGCATTAGATGGGTGAGAAACAAATAGAAGAAAAAGAGAGTCAACCGTCCAGCACCGGAACAAGAAAGTAGAGAAAAACAATCGTGCCCGTTGGCTTACCTGCATTCGAATCCAATTTCACTGTGGCCGGTGCAGTCTCCTTCAGCCCATCGCCCGCACTATCCTTGCGCGAAAAATGGCTCCGACGAGACCGGCTTAGACCATTGTTAGCTGAAATCGTACTGCTGCTGCCACTGTGCTGCACCTCGTTCGGCTTATAGCCGGCTCCCGTTTCGACGACGAACACATCGTCATCCAGCAGCTCGATGCTGTTGCTCGCATCGCCGACCGTAGCGCCGATATTGTTCAAACCGACACCACTGTCCACGAACGGTGTGCCGGTGATGAGCGAATGTTGGCCAGGCATTGCTCCCACCGGCGAGGAAAGCGAGTTCGGTAGATCGAAACTTGAGCACATGTCTACCGAGGCCAGAAATTCGTTGCTGCTGAAGTAATCATCCAGCACTAGTTTGGCCACCTGAAGGAAAAAAGTAAAAATAGGATTAAAATAACACTTTACTAGCCCTAAAAACGTCCCAAGGTGCGTATATCACAAATGGCATGGTGTCACAGGTTGCCAAAGTGTGCAAAACCCCCCCACAATTGACGCTATGTTTACCTTTACAAGCTCCAAACAGTCGCCAGTTATTTTGAGGTTATGTTGACCCACGTTCACCGTATACTTGTATTCGCCCAGCGACGCATCGTTCGTCGAGAAGCTGTGCAGCAACAAACCTCCATTGCCCGCACTGTTCCGTTGCTGGCCACTGTTCTGGGATCCGTTGCGTGTAAGCTTCGGGTGCGTGTAGGAAGACGGTGGCGTCTGGGCGTAACCGCTGAGATTCAGACTGAGCGCTCCCGGTCCCGAGCCCGGTACCGCTGATTGTTGGCTGGCCATAAAGGAGCCCACCAGCCCGTTCGTAGTACCACCGCCACCATTGTTAGCTGCCATTTCTGCCATGGCCCCAACTAGGGCGCTTCTGGCGCTTGCGTTCGATCCTGCCTCCTTTCTCGGGACCGTTTCATCCGATCCGGATGACGCTAGAGAACTGCAGGACCCATCCTGGGAATTGTCCAAACGTACCGGGGACGCGTTACGACGAATAGTGTCCTCAATCAGCTGTTTTGCATAACTTTTTTTTAAGGGGAAAACAAACATAAAGTTATTTGGGCTTTATGTTTCACTCGTTGCCAGTCAAACAACTTACTTGATTTTCTCCTCGTTTGGACCAGTTATTTGAACCAGCCGTTCTTTTGCCCCGGTAGCGACTGTAAAACACTTTTCGAACATAATTGCAATGAGGATGCTCTGATTTTTGCAACTGTTAAGCCCCCATAAAATAAAGATTGAGTAAAT
This sequence comes from Anopheles maculatus, assembly GCA_002091835.1. Classification (NCBI taxonomy): domain Eukaryota; kingdom Metazoa; phylum Arthropoda; class Insecta; order Diptera; family Culicidae; genus Anopheles; species Anopheles maculatus. The sequence continues at coordinate 59,919 of KZ062633.1, forward strand.
ACATCGCAATGAAAATTACAACGAGAAACCTAGAACTGTGTTTTGATACATGTGAGATATACAGGGTGTTCGAGATAAATTTGACAGTTACATTTTTGTTTATAACTCGTGATTGAATTGGCATAGGAAAACAAGCAATACGTCATTCGACAGCTAAAAGTGTACGGAACAAGCAGCGAAAACATCCCGTGATAAAAAAAATGCCAAAAAAGAGTACATTGTGGAAGCGGATCACATGCATCATGATGATCCGCGCCGGACGCGACAACCGCGACATCATGCAGTGCGTGCAGTGTTCGCTGAATACGGTGAAGGCGATCCGGAGTGAGCTGGGAGAAAACAGCGACGACGACGAAGCGGTGGCAGCACAAAAACCACATTTTCAGCGGCGGGATTGCGTGCGGACCGACGCTTTCCTGGCTGACCTCCAGGCGCGCGCGTAATGGAAAATCCGGGGTTCGGAATTCGGCTGTTGGCACGTGAGATGGGGGTGATGGGGGATCACGAGAGTGGCCAACGGAAGACCGTACGTGTTCCAGCAGGATTCCGCTCCGTGCCATACAGCCTCCAAAACGATAAAGTGGTAGGCGGCCAATTTCAACGACTTCACCGCGCCGAATGTGTGGCGGCCTCCCAGCTCCCCAGATCTTAATCCAAATGGATTATTTCGTGTGGGGCGCGGTGGAACGGGACACCAACAGAACCTCCAGCAACACCAAGGCGGAGCTGATGTCGAAAATCAGGTCCGTTTTTGCGGCCCTTCCTCGCGAAACTGTCGCCAGGGCTTGTTTTCGGTTCCGGAGACGGGTGGAGGCCGTAATAGAAGCCGAGGGCGGATATTTTGAATAAAATGAATAAAATACATAGTAAGCTACTATTTCTAAAACAAACAAAAAATCCCCGATGATTAATTTTGGCATAAATTTTTTTTGTCTTTCTCCGTAGGTGACTGTCAAATTTATCTCGAACACCCTGTACGTCGAATGGTGCAAGCTACTAGCTTTTCCATCGAACCTGTGAATGGTTAAAGGAGGACAGCAGCTTGCGAGGACATCAATGTCACTGTTGTTAATGGTGCATTTGGTTGCTTTCCGTCTCACACGAGTCGGATCGGAACAAAACGATGGGGTGCTGTTGCTGCTACCACAAACCAAAACCACCAGGAGGTGCTAGCCGCATTTTGTTAAATATGATCACGCACATCATGGATGCAATGTACACGACATTCTTGGGTGAAATATGATTTTAGCATGGTGCACTGGCAGGATTAAGTACAAGACGCGCTCGCACGCATGTGCTGGCGCGAGGGTGCGGTTAGGCGGAGAACGGAGATGGAGCTCGTGTTTACCTCGTTGGAAGGAAATAACCGTTTCCGACAGTTCTTCAATCATATGAACTCTACGTCCCTTAATTCCCAGTATTCCGTCCACAGCACTT
>KZ062633.1:61374-87112 GCA_002091835.1 Anopheles maculatus
GTTTCCGACAGTTCTTCAATCATATGAACTCTACGTCCCTTGATTCCCATTACTACGGACACCACAGATGGGATGGGCCCGTTTTTGTTTGGTCCGTTTTAGAAGGGGGAGAGTAATAAATGGATCCAAAATTGTCAACTTAACAGCTTCTGAAGGTGGATGTACGCACGCCGGGTGTACGTGTACGAAGTGTGATCTTACCTTTTCCCGAATCGGCATTGCGAATCACGATCTCGTCCTTGCAGTATGTTTTACCGGGTATTTTCGTCGGTTTCGGGAATTTACCGGAGGTCCGTATCAGCTCGCCCGGTGCTAGCGCGGGCACAGCCTGGCCCATCGGCGGGGAGGATCCTAGCAGGTTCGGGTCGGCCAAAATGTCAGGCTGCAAACCGGGAACGGTAAGTTCAGCGGATTGTTTTCTAACTAATCATCATTTCAACGTTCAGCATCTTACCTCCACATTTGTAGCTTTGTGTTTATAGTACGTGTTTGCACCATCAGAAACCTGCCAGGATTTGGCGCGCAGCTCTATTAGCTGTAACAGATTCAATCGCGTCATTATGTTTAGTCGCTCGTCCTGTGACGCATTGCGAAAGATGACCAGCGCACGGTCCAGCGTATCCTTCGATACGTTCTCCAGCTGCGGACCGTGCAGTCTCAGATTGGCCAGCAGTGCGTTCACACCGTCCGCATTATTGCACCCGCTCGCAAGGCTAGCGGCCACATTCTCCGTCAGCGTTATGAGCTCTTCGACTGTAATTCGAAAAAACAAACACCGAATGTTAACGTAAACGCACCACTCGGTGCGTTGACAAGCGCACGAAACTGTAACCAACGCTTACTTGATTGAACTTCATAAACTGGCAGATGAACGTGCGATTGCTTCAGCGTCGATTTCAACGGACGTGGCGGTTCCAGGTTCTTTACGGCGCGGCCCATCTGCGACATGTTTACGGTGCGGGAGCGATCGAAGCGATCACCAGGCACGTGAAACTGCCACCTGTGGACTGGCACACCAACCGAACTATCGAACGCACTGAACCGTGGTGTGAGTGCAAATCTTCGCTGAAGGCAGAGTAGTGTGCGTTTTGGCTATCGATTTTCCACCTTCTGCTGCTTCCACCGGAGGAGCAGAATTACGAAAACGGAAAGCTCGCTTGCACGTTTCGAAAGTACACACAGACGGTGGCGGCGGTTGCTGCTAATATATTGGTAACGCAATTTCCTACGGGGCTCCAACTTTTCTCCTTTACACCTCCACACGAGCGCGTATTGGACAAGAAAAGCGCAAACGGAAAAGTAAAAACGAAACACGTCCCCCGGTGGTGTAAGCTGAACGAAAACAAAAATATAAACGACGGAATTGTTCGCTGCGCTTGCCCTCCTCCCCTGAAACGAAAGGCGAAAGGAAATAGGACGATAAATGTACACACTCGCGCACAGACTCGGTTGGCAAATAGTGGGCAAATCTAATAAGTGTGTCGCTTCTCCACGCGACTTCCGTCAAGCCGTCGGGAGCGGCTTACTACGTTCTAGGGGTTCTCCACTGCATTCGTGAGTATTATGAAGAAGATAAAAAAAAAAACATTTCGAAAATTTTCCATCATCACATGCCAACGCAATAGCGACGGCAAAGAAAGGAGCTCCATACAAAGACACCTTTCATCATCCTTTTTTCGCCCCCATTGGAGAACTTCATGATCGGTAAACGCATTTCGATCATCAATATTCACGGATGCAACCTGTGGGTATTACTTTAGTAGAAAAGTGTATTTTTGTACACACATGCACATTACGTTTATTGTACGGCAAGAAAAAAAATCTGCTGACGACAGCGAAAACAAGCAACACAATACGGATTGCAGTTGAAAGTGCATCTGCACTACGGAACCAAAATCACAGCACAACCACGCGGGCCTTACTCGAGTATGCACCACACATGGAAAATATTTCCATGGTGAGGCAGATTCCAAAAATTCCACACTTTTTCAACGAATCGTATGTATTTGCCACTGCCGTTGCCTTCTTCCTTTCACCCTTTTCCATTCTTTTCCAATGCAAATTTTCATCGGCAGATCGAGACGGCTACGATCGTTGTTTACGGCACGAAAACGTTCGTTTTCCGGTGCAAATGCATACGACACCATTGCAAGAGTGCAGGATTTACTATATTTTGCCACTTTTACTGCCGAAACGATCCGGATTTTCACGAAAATTACGCATTTTACCTCTTTGCTCCCGAAACACTTTCCAAAACCCGAACAATGGTAAATCGAAATCTGCTGCTGTCAAGCGATGACTTCATTCGGCAGAAAGATTTTTGACATTTCAGTCATTTTGGCACACCTTCCATGCTGTCGTTTGTTTATCTATATTTATCTTGATGAAAATTTGTTTTTGAACGATCCGGATCCTTATTTATTTGTTTCCATTAATTGTGGCGCCTTTTTCATGCAATTATCAGAAACAATAGAAGTTTGGTAAAATTAAAAGTGCGATAAATTCCAACATAAGGACGGTGCGGTCATGTTAGCACATTCAACTGTAGGTCGAGCTCCAGTTGGGGCAAAAAGTCCTGAAACCGGTTGCCTCCTCCGGAAAAAAACTGAAGCACAACCTATGGAAAGTTTCGAAACAAGCTTTGCTACATCGACGAGACAGTTCTCTGCTAACAGCTACAATTTCAACAAATTTATTTGACCAGAAATAAATTTACTTAATTTACGGTTGTATTTCGTTTGCGCCAAAATTCGATTAATGACTTGATGGTATTTGCAACGTAAGAGCGAACCAAAAGTGTTTTATTTCCTACAACGTTTCTTTGCCACCGCCGTCAGTTCGATCTTCATTTCTTGTGTGCCTTCGTCGTTTAACCTTTGTTAAGAGATCGCCCGATTTTGTTTGGTGTAGACATGTTTCGTATTTCGATTCTAAAAAAGCAAATAGAATATAATATTAGTATGTGTCTGCGTGAAGGGCCACCTCCACACTGATGTACCTAATGCCTTGAGGTAAGCTTGAAATGTCGAGTCTGTATTCCAGCACTTTTATGATGGCCAAGGTGTACAGGCTTGGTTCAAAGTCCAGCACGTGCGTGTCGCTGTAATCAAACGACGACGGATCACCGTTGTTCGTGGGGCTAAAACAAAATGGAAGGAACCGATAAGCAAATGATTGGGTGTGAAAGGAGCTGCCTCCAGTCGGAATGTCGAGCATATACCAGGTTCCGCCGAACAGATACATTCGTTTGCCAATTACCAAGCATGATTGGCGTCTTCTGGCTCGTGGTGCATGACCTTGCGGCGTTTCCTGCCGCCAAACGTTTCGCTCGGGATCGAAACAGTAGAGATCATTGAAATGTTTGTCCATATTGCCATTGTATCCCGCAAAGATGTAAATTTTGTTATTGTAGGTAACTGCGAAATATTTATATAGATAAAAACTCGTTACAATTCATTCGGTTTTTTGGTTCAGAATAGTTATACTCACATGCAGAATGACTTCTTCGCCCGACAGGGATTTGGCCCGTAGTTTTGGGTGTGTACCACCGTTCCGCCCTCAGGTCCAGATACTTTATATTGGGACAATAGATTTCCTCCTGTGAATGATATGGTGCATCGGCATCGCTCCGTCCCCCGAACACGTACATCCGATGGTTCAGTACGGTGGCGGAATGAAAGTCCCGGTACGATGGTGGTTCCCCGAGCGTGTTCACGTACGTCCAATGCATCGTGCGCAGATCGAGGTAGTACACATCGCAGGAGAATTTATCTATGCTCTCCTCGAAACCGCCAAAAATGTACATCCGCTGATCGTAGATACACGCCGAATGCCCATCACGGGCACCCGGAACCGTACCGGTCACCGAAGGTCGGGTCCACTTGCGGGTTTTCGTATCGAAGCAAAACAGTATATCGCAAACAATCTCATCATTGCGCCCGCCCCACAGGTACACTTTGCTTCCGAACGCAACAGCCGTGTGACCGTACCGTTGGAACGGTACCTCCGGATATTTGCACGGTACACCATTTTCATCCTCTATCGCCGGGATCGGTGCCCAGCGCATGTTGTGCGTGTTCAGCACGTGTACATCTATTGCGCTGTTCGAGTGATAATCTTCTCCCGTGCAGTAACCACCGAACGAATAGATAAATTCACCCACCGCCACGGACGCATGGTTCACGCGCCTGGGCCCACCTTCGAGGTTCACGATCCAGTGCATCATGTGGCTGGTTCGGTGGGGTGTTTTTGTTTTGCGTGTCGGTCTCACAAGCTAGCGCCCTATTCCGATCTCAACACCGATCCACGAAAGCAGCTGACGACATCTTTATCATATTATGCAAAACATGGCCGACCCGTGAGATATTTCGCACCACACAGCCACAATGTCACCGATACGGATACCTAGCAGCTGCTAGGCGCGAGGATACACAACAATATGCACGCTCGGTCGCTGCCTTTCGTTGAACGTTCTAAGATGGGTGCTGGGTATCTATTGTTATGCAGTACGTGGTGGTGCGCCTAATTTTTCTTGTTTTGCATTTGCAGATTTATCACCATCACCTTCTTCTTCCTCTCTAGCACGGTACGAATTTTATCCTTTTAAGGGCCGCGCTGGCTGTGTACAATCACTGTGCAAAACTGTGCAGTATCGGGGTCGGACTGTGGAAAATGCTGCAAACTGTACAATTTTCACAACTTTCATTGATTATTCTAAAAATTGATTAGATGATTTGCTAACTATAGCAAAATACCAAAACAAGAATTCATTTGACAGGTACATCACAGTGGGAATGGCCACGGGTCATGACGTTGCGATTCGCGCTGATGATTTATGCAAAACGGAAATCACGTTTTTGCGTGGTAAAAAGGGTTCAAATGTACTTTTTCTTGCAACTAAATTTTCAAAAAAGATATACAATCATTTTTTGAGCACTTTAAAGATCAGCTGCTGTGATTTTCAACTAAACTCGTTCAAACAGCAGCAGGAAGATAAGAGTGTTTATTGTGCTTACTGCAAATCTAGGGTTAGGTTCATCCATTTGCAACGACAAGTTCATCCCTTATCAAACCCGCTTGAGCTGTAGTTTATAGGAATTTCGGTAGAAAACCATTTAAATTCTTCATAAAAGTTGTACAAGGTTCAATATACGATCTAATGTTGATCATTTTGCACTGTACTTCACATCCACCGAGTCAACGTGTTTGTTTTATTCCACTCCTGCTATTGCACCTGCATGCGATACCTGTTCTTGCTGGGAAATCCCCAACCGAATTGATGAACAATACACTTACCACCCGGGCTTGCGCCCGCTTGATTAATATGCGCAGAGCATAGTTGACCAAATCAAAATAAAAATTCACTCAACCTTCGATGAGCGGCACCAGTTTGAGGTACGCGCGGCTGTTTAGCGACCAAATTTTCCATACGACTACTACTGTTGCACAAAATCACAAACAGCACCCATTACACGTCATACCCGGTTCCGCGAAACATCGCGATCTGTCTTGCGGTACAGCTTCCACGATCTTCTTTCATCTCGTTTTCGCACGCGCACGCTTACACCGCACGGTGGTGTGTAAGCACGTGCTTCACTGGGCGCGAATGATTCACAAATTTATGAATGAAACGCGCTTACTACGGTTAGCGCGTCTTCGCGACGGGCCGCTAACGGAAATCTACAACGCGTCACTCTTGCTTCGATCGTTGGTTGATCAGCACATCGCGCACCGGATCAACTCGCGCGCGCTTTTGTCTGTGAAAGTGCAAGTTCCATCGTTAACCTGGTGTACATGTGGGTAAAAAGTGCATTGTGCAGTGCTGTGTTGTGTAGTGCCGATTCGTCCAAAAGCAAATGGAATGTAAAGTGCGTGGTAAAGAAAAATGCAACGAGATGAGGTGGACCACCGACCACCAGAGCAACGTGCAAATGAGCGTGATTCATCGACGGACAGTAGAGGTGGTGGTGGTGGCGGCGGCGCCAGTGACGAAGAGGAAGACAGTGAGCAAACTTACGTACCGAATAATCCGCACCAGTGGAATGCAGACCACGTGACGGCGTGGATTGGTTGGGTTTCGAAAAATTTTCATATTTATCCACCACTCGAACCGGCCCGATTCCCGCAAACTGGGCAAGAAATTGCTCAATTTACGAAAGCCGACTTTTGGGTGTGTGCTGGCAGTGCTGCCGGTGGAAATACGCTTGCGAAGCATTTTTCCCATCTTATCTGCGCCGCGGGAACTGGTGGGAACGGCGGGCAGCAGCTGGCAAACGACATTGATCCAGGTAGGTGAAAATGTGGTCCCCGGTGGCCGATATCGAAGGACGTAATCTATTAACTATTACCACTTTCTTTTAACACTCACTTCTGCCCGGTGGATTGCGGGGGTTTTCCTATCATCTAATCTTGATAAATGACCCATCCCCCCCACAGATCGCACACCGAAAACATACGTGCGTCCACTTTTCCAAGTCCAAGTTCCACTCAATTTAGCCTTCCAGTTTCACACGTCTTATCTGATAGGAATGTTGGGTTCGAAGAAACTCGAGAGGTGGTACTTTTACTCTTTTCCCCAAATTTTCTTTTTGACTTCCGGAGAGGTTTATCAAGTTTTGTATGTAATTAAGTGCCCCCCATATGATCTCCGGCGTCTTAATCGAATTGCCAAAGATAGCGCAAAGGACTGGTGCTCAGTAATTCATAACTTGCCCAGCACAAGAATCCTGTGCGGTCCCTTAGATTGATGTGGCATTATGTTAATTTAAACAATAAAGCAACCTCTTAAGCCTCCGGCGACATTTATATCAATTTCTATCGAGACCGAGTCGCAGCAGGAGTTCCCAGCCGCAGCAGCTTTCCCTTTAAGCAGGACGAACATATACAGGAAGGAAGTGTTTACTTCGACCATTCGCCAAGAAAACAGATTCTTCCGTTCCGTTCCGTGTGTGTGTGTGCGCGCGCGTGCGACAAACCAAAGACAGGACCGTGGCGAGCGACAATTTTAAATCCCACTGAATAAATTACCCATAGAACAAACCGCAGGAGTCTAAAGTTATTGAATTTTTATAAATGTGAACTTCAAGCCGGGTTCAAGTCTTCCGGACTTGCTCCGTGACTTGAGTCCTCGAGACTTTCTTTTTGCCGTCGCTTTCACCACACATACACATAGCTGCAAACGTGCACGAAAGAGATACGATCTAAATTTTCTTTGCACCCAGGTTAACAACTAAACCTTCTTGCCCTTTTTTGCCCTAGCGCGCCAAGAACAACAACTTGGGGTGAAGCTTGTTGTGGTGGTGCCCGGGGTGGCGAAATCCTTCCGGATCTTCTCTTTTGTTGACTGAAGGATTCCGTATCGTGTGGCTGTTGGTTGTGGGACTCTTGATTGGTAGTACCGCCCGAAACAAACAAAAGGACACACATACGCACAGGAGTTTTCCACAGCCGGAAAACGGTACTCGGGGCGTCAGTGTCGCGTAAACAATTGTCGCGAAAGGAAGCAAGTTTGTGTCTGGTTGCCGCATGGCTAGCGTTGACCATGTTACCGTTGGCTTCGACCGTACAGCAATGTGGCGATTTTCCGGCAGCTTTCCCTCGGCGGTGCGAATGTATCCACACGCGACGGGCCAGTATTACGGTCATCATCCGCATCATCCGCGCGCTCCTGCTCATCATCACAGTCTGCATACGGCCGGCCACCGAGCGTTGCCACTACTTTGCGGCGGTAACTGACTCACTTAAGAGACGTTTGGCAGATGATGTGAATCATGCTTCTTTTTTTCTTAATCTCGCGACGACTATTTGGCCACCTCGTACCAGCAGTAGGATTTGAATGTGGTTTTATGACGCCGCTTGTTACCAAAAATTGGTGACGTGTTTTGTGTGTGTGTGTCTTATGCGGTAAAGAAGCTGTTAAACTGGCGCCAAAATTTGGATGTAGTGTGAGACACCACCCTGTAATGTCTTCATAGTGTTCTTCGCGTGGTCGAGGGTGCCGAATTATTCAGAATACGGGGTGGTCTTCGATTACTTTTGTGAACGTTTTTTTATATGCGTGTGTAAAAAACAGTGTTGTGGAATGTAGTGGCTTTCCGTTTACCATTTGCATGTGGTTTTCAAGAGGACCTTCAGCTGTTTCTTACTGGATGTAACACCGTAAGTAAAAGGTTCTTATTTTAATTTGTTTTTCGTTGTTTTTTTTGTCTTTCCAGAACCATATCAATTACTTAATGCTGCATCTCATAGGCTAGTTTCGCAAGGTAAGTGTATTGCAATTTTTATGATATTTAAACTTTAGGAAAAATTTATACTCAAATAGGAGGAACTTTAACAGAAGATTGTTATAGCATTTTATTTAGGCTTGTAATAATAATGAGCGTAAAAACTTTTATTACTAACAATTAAAAACGATTTTTAACACAAAAGATTCATTATGTGTGGCAATTGTTTGCACATTGTGATAATTAGTATAGTTTTTAACAGAAATTTCTGCCTGTTTTTGGGATGCACAAGAAAGCTGGCTTAAACATTAAATAAAGGTTGAATAAAAGCTATCAAAATTCCGGTCAATTAAGCAAAGGAAGCTAAAATTGGTAGACCAAACGCTCTCGACCTTGTAGTACCATAAAAAAGACGAAAAAGTGTGAAAAGTAATACAATTTTTTGATATAAATATTAAAATAAAATGTTTTTAATTAAACAACACATAAGGCAAAAGAAAACGACATTGACATACATAAAGTAGACGAAATAAGTGAGAAAATGGAAAAATACTTCAAAACAGTCTGACTCTGTGGCATTTAAATATTCAATTACTTTTGCGATATATTTTGTGTGTCTAATAGAAATTATTGTTTTATTTTTAACTCTTTAGAACGCCTATCTTTTCATCTTTATATCTAATTAATGAATGTTATAAGAAGTTCAAAGTTTTGTTTTCTCAGATTTATTTATTTTTGTTCTATCGAAGTTTTAGTAAAAATGTCTCAAACTGCTATAAACTTTTAAGAACCCTCCAATATTACATAAGTTTGAATAATTTTTATAGTTTTTTATCGTTTTTCAAATTGTTGTTTAATGTTTTATGTTTGAAATAACTACAAACATAAGAAGCTGTCGAGAATAATTTTGTTTATTACTAATTTAATCCCTTCAAATATATATTGCAGTTGAGACATTTTATAACAAATAAGCAAAATTTGAGTTTCTAGTATTGTCATTTTTAGAAAAATATGATTTACGGACAAAACAAAATAACAAAAAGTGTAAAGTTCGACTGATATTCTCCTGGCATGTGTTAGTTTTGACCGTGTTGTACCTATAATGCAAGCGTTTTTCTTCCCTTTCTAACACAACTAATCCTCTGATGCGTACAATATCGAAAAACAACGCAAGCTCCACCCCTTTTTTGGAACGCATTGGATAAAAAACAGAAACGCTTGCACTATGGGAACAAAGTGGACCAAAACTAAGCACTAAAACAGTAAAACAGTGCACAATTGTAACTAAAACAGCATTCTTTGTGTAATTAAGGTGGTCAAATACAGCTGTGGCAGTTTCTTTTAGAGCTACTGGCTGACACGGCGAACGCACCTTGTATCTCCTGGGAAGGAACCAATGGTAATTACAGTCACATTATATTATTTGTATTAAAAAGTTTTAATTTACATATAAATTGTTTGTTTTTTTTTAATTACAGGAGAATTTAAATTATCAGATCCGGATGAAGTAGCCCGTCGGTGGGGAGAACGCAAAGCGAAACCGAACATGAATTACGATAAGCTTAGCAGAGCCTTAAGGTAGGTAAAAGTTGACCATCACAAGACATTCCATCTCCCATTTCTTTGGAGGCTGCCGGTGCGAAAAGCCACGCGCACATTCTCTTTTGTGCTCGCATTTTAGCGCGCTTCTTTTCCGCGTGCCCATAACGGGGCGCAAGGTCCGGTTGGCATCTTAGGAATGCCACCGTGAATCATCACGCAAAAATGAATCCACCGTGGCGTGGGAATTTCATTGACCCGTTCCAATGCCTTCTTTTCGCCGATTTCTTCAAATTTTCATTCATGATTGTGTTTCGTTTGTTTTTTTTTGTTGCGCCTCACAGATACTATTACGATAAGAACATCATGACAAAAGTGCAGGGCAAGCGGTATACGTACAAGTTCGATTTTCACGGCCTAATGGCAGCATGTCAGGCGCAAGCACAGCTCACTGATACCGGCACCAGTAGTGCGTCGATTCTTTCCGCCTGTGGTTCGTACGGATCCAGTCCAGCGTCCACCACATCCTCGATGAAATCACCCACCAGCTCCAGTCCGACGCAATCGCACCATTACACCACCGCCGTTTGCCATTCGGCGCCGGCAGTCAGTACACCGACGGCAACGAAAAGCACCAGCAGCACACTGTCGAACAGCTGGTTGCCTTACAGTGGCACGTACTCTAATCTGCTCGTTGCTACCAGTCACCCTGCGTCTACTGCTACCAACACTACCTCAACCAGTGCATTGGCAGTGCAATCGATTCCTGCTCCCATTCCAGTTCCACCCCAGTCCGCGTCCAGCTCGCCCGATACGATCAGCTTCGCGGATGCTGTGTCCTCGCAACTTCGCTAGCAAACCGGTAATCTAGTTCATTGGCTAAGGGTCCTCATAGAAGCTATACGATGATATTACACCGATAATACGACTAGAACTGTAGTGGATAAGTTTATAAGTCTAAACATGGAGATTTTTTTTACCAGAAAATATACGTTTTAATGTTAACGCCCTCCAAAAAAAACAAACCCCCCGATTCTTCCGATGCACGCTTTCCGAAATGCAGCTCCCAAATGTACAGCTATTAACACCCTTCCGGGCAGTGAGTTTGCAAAAACAAAAACATCACCCCCCACATGATCAACTCGGACATAGTAAAACAAGAGACATCAAAGCAGGCGTGTTGTGACGGCGGCCTAATCAAATCGGTTCTGGATTCTGTAACACGTTCCACGAGGATATAGCACGCGGCTAAATGGGTCCCCTAAATAGCCGCACGGCACTCTCGACCCTCGGAACACCGCGCGATAAAGGTCACACCAAACAAGCGCACAACGGACCGCGGATGTTTGTGATCGACGAACGTGGCGCATTCCACACGACACGAATCGCATCTCACTGCTCCCTTTTAACGATTGTCGGGTGTTTTGTGTTTGCCCATTTTTTTGTTGTTGCCGTTGTTGTCCCAATCACCCCTCCCCGGAATGGTTTGTAATCGACCCTTTTGTTAGTGGTCACACTGTGGTGTGGGGCCCACCATCCACGAGAAGAAATGATTCAAAAATTCAAGTGCCCGTAAATCAATTACCTCCGAGCAGCTCGAGGTGTATCCAATGAAATATCTTCGTTCTCACTTGGCAATCATCCCACAGACCGCGGGATAAATTTGTTCACACACACACATATACCCAAGTGGCATTCTAATTGTTGCTAAACAGAGCAATTCTAAGGACTCGATTGTAGTTAGACGAGCGCGGCTTCAAGCTGCAACTATGTCTCCGGGTCCGGATAACCGGGACAACAACAAAATCCGAAACCCACTCACAGCTTAGCCACCAATCAAGTAGCGAAACGGAGAGAGAGACAGAACGTGATATGCTAAAGGTTCCCCAAGGGAACGGTCGTCATCGTCGTCGTCGTCGTTGTGCGGCACTTTTATCAACAATCGTCCAAACATACGGCAAATACGAGCGCATTTGTGAATTGTGTATTATGTGATTTTAATGCTGCTGATGATGGCGGTAGCATAAAAACATCCTCTGATCGTGACCGAAGCTCAGTCGCTCCCCAGTGTCCGGCCAGGGTCCGTGCAGTGTGTACAGCAGCAGCAGCAGCGTGAACGATAGTGCAAGACTGTGCCGAAGTGTGCATAAGACTGTGACCGTGATAACACTATTAATAGTGCTGGTGATAAGCAAACATCTTAAAGGAACGTAACAGCAGCAGCAGCAGCACAGACTGCTTTTGCCCCTCGTTGTGGTGAGAACTGACTGTTGTTTTGGATAAGAAAATGGTGTCGAATGTGAAAAAGTGCATATGGGCCGCAGTGTTTGTGCTGGTGTCGGTTGCTGTGGGACAGGTGGTTGGTCAGGGTGGTAAGTTTTAAGTCAAAGTAACAGATTGTAGTGCATTAAAATAGTGCTAAGTTGTCCCTATTGGCGAGTTCTCCAAGACTACAAGATAAAAATAGAGGAATAACGTCTAAAGCCCTAAACGATCGCTTAGTATCCATCCTCTTCCATAACTCAATTACCAGCTGAGCAGTGATTGTTGCTGAATGATCTTATTGTTAGCACAAGAAAAGAGCAGGCAGAGATAATAGCACCGCCACTTTAAGTGGACAAAATTGGACACGAAATCATAAGTCATCGTTTACACAGAAACATACCCACACACACACACTCATACACTCACACACTGTCGCTCCCTCTGGCGTTGGATTAGCAAATAGGGATGACTTTTTAGTACCGTGCCCGATTAATCCCATCCCAATTGGGATGCTTCAATAGGGATATTGTCGTGCTAGTTGTGTGCCGCCCGATGCTAAACTGAAACGATTTGACCATGAGTCGTCAAATCGGTGCTGAAGGTCACACATACGGCACCGGTTAATATGGTCGGTAATTTGAATAAAAAACCAATCCGTTCCAGAGGGAGCTGGTGCTGCCGTGTGGGCCCCCACGTGGACGGATACGCTCAAGAAGGATCTGCTGAAGGGATACGATCCATCGATTCGGCCCTCGCAACACTACAACGTAACGACTGTCGAGGCGGAGTACGTTAGTAGATTACAAAAAATTGGAGTGCATAATGTATTAATTTACCATTTTCCTTCCTTTAAAGCATCACTATCACACACGTGGAGATCAATGAAATTAAATCAACGCTGTCTGTGTACGGATGGATGAAGTTCGTAAGTAGTAGCCGTAAGTCTAATCTCTGGGGCGCAGTCTAACTTGATAAATACTAAATTAGTTCATGAGTGGTTTATTATACTGGTGAAAATCGAAACTGATAAGTGGCCCAAGTGGGCATTAGAAGAAGGTCTGATTACTCATCGTCATCATCATTACTCATGTGTTGTGATTATTTTGAAATAGGTTGGATACATTTTGATGTTTGAATAATGTGGGCAGTTTCTTTGATAACGTTCTACATAAATTCACTACGATTCAATGTTATTATTCTTATTGGTTTTGGACGTTTTTATGTAAATTCTTCATTCAATTTCAACATTTTAAAGAAACGATAATTAATTTTAAAGTCCCTTCAAATTGGATCTTTTTGGAGGAGTTTTAGTAACGCAGTAAATGTGTAAAAATATACCCAAACTGTGAAAAACGTAGTAACGAAAAGCTATATCACGAGCAAGACAAGTATTAAGTCCACACTGCAAAAACTAGATATCAAAATAGATGTCCAGGAAGTTTAAAATCAAGAGATAACTCTTTTTATGACGAGTTTCTATAAGTTCTTTCTGGATTGCTTGAATATGAGACACCTGTAGGCGATCCCTTTGTCTTTGGCTCTACAACTTTGAGGACATGGCTAGCTAGTTCTAGTTTGCTTGACTTGATTGCAACCGTAGCTAGATAGTTAATCAATATGCTATAAGGCCTCCAAAAATTCTGATTTTAATATGAAGCAATATGGCTCAGACGTCGCCAGTACACTGTAAATCATGGTGGAATATTTTGTGAAAAGACTCCAAAGCACAACAGGCAATAAGTAAGTTTAGTTTGATTTTTTGGATGAATTACAAGCATGTGCCCGAGCACTTAAGAAAGCATGATCTGCACCTACAAAAGCATGGCGTGGATTTTAATTGGAATTGTGTGGAACGATGATAGCAACTTCGTAAATTCGCAGCAGTTTAATATGGTTGTGTTTTTATTTTAGAAATGGGTGGACAGTCGTCTGGCTTGGGAACCACTACTGAACGGGAACGTATCCAAACTGTTCCTTAATCTATCGACCATTTGGCATCCTACGATGGACGAAGCTGGTTCACTGGTGCGGGTTACCAACAACGGTGTGCTGGAGTACACGAATGCGTTGCGCCAGCAGTCCAAGTGTACTATCCAGTGGCAGAAGTGGCCATTCGATACGCAACACTGTAGGATGCTGTTTTCCCCGTGGGCTGAGGTGGATGGGATGGAAATTCATGTAAAAATGCTCAAGGTACGGAGAGGGCACATCTACTCTGGACAGTCGCACAATCATAACTTAAACTTATTCTCTACCACAGAACGAAATTTCGCAAGGAACAATGTGGACCGTGAAGAACATCACGCTGCAAACCACCACAAACGTTGATGTGCACGCAAATCCCGAACTCCGTGGCACGCATCTCACGATCGAGCTGAAGCGTAACAGTGCCATCTACCGAAGCACCATCACGGCACCGGCCTGTGTGCTGGTGCTGATGAATCTGATCAGCTTCTGGTTACCGCCGAACTGTGCAGAGAAGCTTATCCTCAATGCAATCAACGTACTGATCACGTGCATGTTTCTGATCCACTTTAACGAGTACATTTCCTACTACACCAACAATACACCGTCGGTTGGTAAGTGTGTTGAGGTTGCGTTACGATCTTCAATTTAAGCACTTTTTAACACACGATTTCCAATTCACAGTACTGTTTTACAGCCAAAGCTTGTACCTTTCCGGGTTTTGTTTGCTGATGACCGTTGCACTGGAGTGTGTTGTGAAATCTAAATCGAAAAAGCCATTGCCTGCCGTACTTAAGAAGCTTATAACGTTCGAATTGATCGCCGGAATGATCTCGGTTAATCAAACCTCCAGCGTAAGAACTATTTGTCAACTCTTTTTTAAAGAATCCTTTTTAAATTTTATCGCTATGTATACATTACAGAAAAACACCGACGACATGTGTGAACCGTTAGAGGACGCCCAAGAAGCTAGCATCAATCTGGGTGATATGCAATGCAATGGACAGCATACCACCGAATCTAAACAGGACTGGCTAATGTTTGCTACACTGTTGGAACGGATCGCGTTTGCATTATACGCTATAATGTTTTCTCTCATGTTGATTTTACACTTTTAATACACTATATACGAAACAATGTTAAATAAAGAGTACTTACAGCAAATCTACGCCACGCCATTCTGTCAAATCCCTCGGGCTCATCTCAGATGTGTACTGTTTTGTTCAACGATATTCTTAAACCCTCTTTTGTTGTTGTTTTAGAAATGGAATGATCCTAAGCTTACGTGGAACCCGGCCAACTACGGAAACCTGAACGTTGTTCGTTGGGATCCGACGATCGTATGGCGACCGGATGTTGTGCTGTACAACAATGCTGGTGGTTCGGATCAGCATCACTACGGCGATACGAACGTGCTGGTCTACAGCGAAGGAAAAGTGCTGTGGGTTCCACCGACCGAGTACCACGCGTTCTGCGAGCTAAACATGCGTCTGTGGCCATTCGACTATCAGAAATGTATCCTTAAAATTGGATCCTGGACGTTCGATGGATACATGCTGAATCTGACCCTTGGCAGTGAACCTCAGGTAATCTTAATCAGAAAAAAGGGATTAATCAGATTGATACACAACTCTTACATCATCTTTTCCCTCTTAATCCAGATCGAAACGTTGGTCAGCAACTCCGAGTGGAAAATTGTCAAGATTAGCATGGAAAGAAACACCCGTTACTACCCGTGCTGTACGGAACCATACATCGACGTTACATACAACATAACGCTTCAGCGTCAATCGGATACGCACCGTGCCATCGTGATAATACCGGCTTTGGTCATCATGATACTGGCGCTCTCCGTTTTCTGGCTCCCGTTGGAATCGGGCGAGCGGATCATTACCAACGGTATCATTGCGCTTATGGTTACGATTTACTTGGTGTACTTCGCCCAACAACTACCGGCCATTTCCGGCCACACACCGCTGATTGTAATATTCTTTAGCAACACACTGCTGCTTACCGCGTTCAGTACGATCATCTGCGTGATTGTGATGAACGTTTCAAAGTCGAAGCACCAGGTGTGTAAATTGTCCTGAGTAGTGTATAGAAAAGAATTATTGTTGGGGTGTTCCGGTCAAGGGTCCTATCTCTTCAACCGATCTGGTCATCCGGGACTCGGAGGTGAAAACTTCGGGGACTATCGTCTATAAATCAATGCAAATCCTGGCAAACGTTGAGGATCTGTTGTGTAGCAGAAGCATTAGTACCGCTAATGGCATAGTTGAGATAACCGGTCATATTACAGCCTAAGGAAACTCCCAGGTCGGAGAAAGCTGTTCAGAACATTCATGCTCCCTGTACTCATACGGGCGATCCAGAAGAAGATGATCAGACAGATTTTCGGCACTCTATGAGCTCTACAATGACTTCAATATTGGGTAGTAGGTTCCGGTGAACTGGTCATGTCATGAGAATGACACCGCAATGGTCTACATGTACAGAGGAGGGGTAGCGGTTGATGTGTTCGCTAAAAAGCTTTGGATAAAGGATTGATACGTAATTGGGGGTACTATTCTGAGCAATATAAAGGGCTTCTACAGCGGACCAAGAATTATAATGGTTGTTTCTGATAACTATTTCCACTTACCTTATTTTGCTAGGAATATCGTCCTTGTTTCGTGAACTTAACGAACCGGTTACAAGTTGGGCTGAACGAGCACTTTCGCTTGGAAACTTTTGGGCATGGGTGTGTAAATTGTCCTGATGTAAACAGGGGATAAAAAAGGAAGAAATATTGTTGGTTTGTGACAACAACGGTCTGGTTTCTTCAACTGGGTCATCTGAGATTCGGAGATCCATCTTCTATAAAATGCAGATCTTGGCAAACGTTGAGGATCTGTTGTACCAAAGGATTGAGCAGGCGGCGTAAAAACTTGGGCCAGAAATGAACGGAGCATAACCGGTCATATTACAGCCTGACGAAACTCCCAGGTCGGAGAAAGCTGTTCAGAACATTCATGCTCCCTGTACTCATACGGGCGATCCAGAAGAAGATGATCAGACAGATTTTCGGCCCTCTATGAGCTCTACAATGACTTCAATATTGGGTAGTAGGTTCCGGTGAACTGGTCATGTCATGAGAATGGCACCGCAATGGTCTACATGTACAGAGGAGGGGTTGCAGTTGATGTGTTCGCTAAAAAGCTTTGGATGAAGGATTGATACGTAATTGGGGGCACTATTCTGAGCAATATAAAGGGCTTCTACAGCGGACCAAGAATTATAATGGTTGTTTCTGATAACTATTTTCACTTACCTTATTTTGCTAGGAATATCGTCCTTGTTTCGCGAACTTAACGAACCGGTTACAAGTTGGGCTGAACGAGCACTTTCGCTTGGAAACTTTTGGGCATTTTTCATGCAGCACAGAAAACATCCGGAATGAGAATTATTCCTTGCAAACTTATAAAGTGAGAAGCAGGCATGAGACGCATCTTCGCTCATCTCACATACTTCTCACCACTCTATTTACATCGAACGTTGTGCAACGTCCACGCAAAATTGACGTGAAACCCACCTGCACTGTAAGCACCTTGGGCAAAATGACGTGAATCATTCTTCGCTGTGTGTGATTTTGTGAAATAAACATCTGGTAAAAACTTTCACAATTTTTCTGTGCATTATCTAATATGCTACAGAAGCAAGCCCGTCCAGGGTTCAAGAAATTCATCAAAACATCCGCCAAAACGTTGATCGTTGTCGAAGCGATACTGTTCGCCGTCTCGTACGCTGGCTGGTACCGATTGAACACGAATCGAGGTGGGTGGGATTTGGGGTTGCTACTTGTATCGATAGTTGTAAAATGTCTCATCTCGCTCTCGCTTCCTCCCGGTGTAACAGAGTTTCGGTACTACGTGAAGGAAAACTATCCCAGCATTTTGGAGGCTTACTATCAGCTGGGCGAAACACTTGGCGGAGACAAATCCATTCGCGTGTACGACGAAAACATTTGGCAGCAAGAGCAGCAGCAGCAGCAGCAGCAGGTGAAAAAGTAGAGCCTGTGCGTCTTGAGCGATGTATGTTTGGGGTAAAGTGAGTAGCAGGCGTGAGACGCATCTTCGCTCATCTCACATACTTCTTCTTCTTCTTCTTCTTCTTCTTCTGTGTGGTTATACTCTGGTCAACCTGATGAATCCAGCTTCCTGGGCCTTCAACAAGTAATCCGTAAGACTCAACCACGAAATAAGAGACGGGCAGCTAAGGCCATATGTCCCGATTGTCTGAAGAAGCTGCAGCAAGCGAGCGTCGAAGAACCGATCTATCTGAAGAAAAAGAACGAATAAGCACTATACAACGCTTGGGCACGATGGAGGACATAATCGACAGTGGAGCATTGAATGGAAAGGAGAAGATAACGGAAATACTGAACCGACGGCACAAGGAGCGCGAACTGCACATACAGGCGGCAAAGTTGGAACGGCAGAAAGATGCCGAAAGCACGGAAGCGTTGCAATATTTTGAAATCTCTTTCGACGAAAAGGTAAAGCTGATCCGGAATGCGCTCGAAAATGTTTCCGCCAGCGACCAGAAGGCACAAGTGTTTGCCAGCGTGCAGAATGAGATTTACGATCTGCAGCGATACCTTTCGTCGTCGACCTTCTTTCTGAACGAATATTGCATCAAAGTTTGCCAGAACACGATCAACGAACTGAGCAAACTGCTCGACACGCTGCGAAACGAACTGCTGCCGAAGAAGAAATTTGGCTTCAAGAGCAAAAAAATTGTAAAAATGATCAACGAGAAGGATGCCAAAGAGCAGGACGTTAAGCAGATCGCGGAAGCGACCGGTTCCTCGCACGAGAATCACATCAAGTGGACTTTTTCCGAACGTGCCGGACAGTTGATCGAGCTATCAGCGAGCGTGGTGAATGATCAAACGATAACGGCCTCCAAACTGAAGAACTGTCTTATCCGCATCGAAGGACATCCGGGCTCGTTACAGTTTGCGCAACTGGACAATTGTGTGGTGGTGTGTGGCCCAACTGCGAGATCCATTTTTCTTGACGATTGTACCGACTGCAAGTTTGTCGTGGCATGCCAGCAGCTTCGTTGCCACCGTTCGCGGGATTGTGAAATGTATCTGTTCGTTACCTCGCGGGCAATCATAGAGGATTGCAAGGGTATCCGGGTGGCGTGCTACAACCATCAGTACGAAGGCATCGAGGAAGACTTCAAGCAGTCGGGCCTTGATTTGTCGTGCAACAACTGGAACATACTGGATGACTTTAACTGGCTTTCGACCGACAAACCATCACCGAACTGGTCGCTGCTCGACCGTGAGCAAACTATCGCCGACTGGCATTCCTATTTACACAGCTTTCAGCAGATGCACAGTCTCACGCGAGTGGACCATTAAATAAAATGCTTACACACTTCGGTTCGGTATAAGGTATTACTGTGGTTTCATTATTCCAGGACACAAGATGTTCGATCCTCTGCTATCCGAAAGATGGTTGTTCTACCGTACTCTCTGTATGTAACCCCAAGCCCAAGCACACTCGGTCTGCGTACAGCAAAACAGCACGACACGACGACCGCCACGTTTAGACGCTGTAGCCAACCAGGTGACGCTTGCCGATGCACTCGCCGGCATAGAACCAGAAGCACACTTCCATCGTGACCAGCGTGTTCAGCCAGGCCTCGCGGACCGTCAGATTCTTCCAGGCTCCGGTGCGAGCACCCGAGATGATGCGGGCAATACCGTCACGGATGGCAGGAATGTCACCGGGGCTCGGGGGGGTCAGCTCCACCTTGGCGTACTTCATGAATACATTCAGCTTCGGACGAGCCTGGGTCATCAGAGCTGCCGAAAGCGAGCAAAACAATCAACGGCCGGTAATGATTATGGAATAATTATGTAACTCTCGGTGGTGTCTGTACGGTACGGGCGCACCATCAATGGAGGTTAAGAAATGGCGATGCTCGTACGATACTTACTCGAAACAAGCGACGATCCCTTATTTGCCAACGAAGCCATTGTGCTGTAATCTGTAAAGGAAGGTGAACGGAGTTACAATCTCCAGTCGAATCAAGGAAATAAACGTAATTATTTACTGCGTACCTGAATGTACGTGCTTGCGATTTGGATGAAAATTTCACGGCATAAAAAAGGGAGCTTTGACACAGATGACAGCCGCTGTCAAATGGATGACAGCAAGGAAAGAAAGCAAAAACGCGAATCAAAATAAAACGCACCGAAACGGATTGCGCCAAAATAGCCCAAAACTTTCCGACCGACCGCGGTTTGTAACGTCCTCAATCAGTATTAAGTATTTCGGTGACTAGTGGAAAACAAAATGCCACGACCGTCGCAAAGTCAAAGCCAACGTTCGCAAACAGATCACAACGTTTCGTCGCAACCCGTTGACGAAAGCCATTTAGTCCGGAACGTGGTGAAAACGATACTGAATTTGTCCATCAACAAGTCGGTTATCAAAAGATCCGATATTAGCAGCATCGCTCTGAAAGGGGATTCACGGCTTTACAACAGAATTATCCCGGAAGCGGCCGAAATACTTCACGAGGTACCGCGAAACTCGGCTGTTGTGTACAACCGGCACGTTTAAACATGTTGCTTTCGCTTTGTTACAGGTGTATGGATACAAGCTGGTAGATGTGGAAAGTAAAGGAAAAAAGACGATGATTTTGTGCTCCACGGTCGAAACCAGTTCGTTCGCCGAGCTCAACGAAAACTATCGCCGCCGGTACACGCTGTTGTTTCTGATGTTGGGGTATATTTTCATGAAAAATGGAACCGTACCGGAAAGTATGATGTGGGACTTTCTGCAAACGGTCGGCATCGATGAACAGCAGGAGCATGAATACTTCGGTGAGCCGAAGAAGCTACTCGAGCTGTTCATAAAGCAAGCGTACGTTATGCGATTTAAACAATCGATGGAAGGCATGAACGAGGAAAGCATTTTCCTAAGCTGGGGAGTCCGGGCGAACCAGGAAGTGTCGAAGCGGGAGTTGCTAGAATCGATGTGCAAGCTGATGAACCGGAAACCGACCGACTTCAAAACGCAGTACATAGAAACGCAAGGATTGAGTGATGATATGTCGGTCGATGGAGATGAAGAATCTGCGGAGGAACTTGAATAAAGAAGCGTGTTTTGAAACGAAAGCATAATAGCTGCTATTTCCGAATGGAGTTAGAAGCATCATCACAAAACTCGTTATCACGTTCTCTTTGTGTTCATTGCATATTATCGCGCAATATATTTACATTTATTAAGTTTCGTGCGGGCACATATGTTGCGCACACACACACACACACAGATGGTTCTATTTTAAACAAACAGTTCTCAGTAATCTCACGTACCCTCGGTCCGGTGGCGCAAACAGCTGATTGATGTGTAGGGGTTTAAATAAAAGCTGGTAGACGATTAGAGCGCGCGTTTATTCGAGAACCTAACGCGGGCGCCTAAACGTCCGTGGTGTATTTTTGTTTATTGTTTTGTCTAATCGCACAGACAGAGTGCTTTGCGTAGTACGTTGCAAAAAAGTGAAAATAGAACGGGAACTTTTTTCTGCTGGGCCTCTCGCGAGTGGAAGTAGTAGAAAAGCTTTTAGTATGAACAATAACATCAATGGACAGGTGGATGGACAGAATGTGGTGGAATATTCAACGCTAGGTAAGAGACCACAATTCCAAACGCAGCACGCGATTTCGAAGCTGTTTTCATTGATGTAATAAAACACACCTAACCGTAGATGGTTCCGTGAAGGAATTGATCGAGGCAGCTATTAAAGTGCGGAACAACGCCTACTGTCCGTATAGCAATTTTCCGGTTGGCGCTGCACTACGAACCACTACGGGCGAAATTGTGACCGGATGCAATGTGGAAAATGGCACGTTCGGACCGTCGGTATGTGCCGAACGGACGGCCGTGTGCACGGCTATTAGTGCAGGACACCGCGAGGTACCGAACATATCGAGCAAAACTTGTACGAAGATATTGGCACGCGTTGAACAATAGCGATCCTTTTTTTTTTTCTTCCTATCGTTTCTGTTGCAGTTTACGGCGGTGGCGGTGGCAGCTTATCAGGAGACAGAATTTACGGCACCCTGCGGCACATGTCGCCAAACACTGGCGGAATTCAGTGCCAAAGATATACCCATCTATCTGGTCAAGCCCGCGCCGGTGAGGGTTATGATAACGTCACTCTTTAAACTGTTACCGCACGCCTTCTCACCCACATTTCTAAACAACAAATAGTCGAAATACAAGCTGTGTTTTTTGGGGTGTGGCGCACAAAGTATCCAATAACTTAACAGTCAGGTGAGTTTCGGTGTGGACGCTCGCGCGCGTTATCTGCACCAACTGCCGGAGCCAAACTGGAAGCTATCTCCTCTCTCTCTCTCTAGCACATAAATCTAAAACGATGTATAGCAGCTATAATACATACATGCTTGGTGAGAGCAAGCAGCTTTACACAAAGCTTATGTGCGCCACTTTTATTGCTCTCTCTCTCTGCCTCTAGCTCGTCCCCACTCTACTCCCGCGTCTACTCCATCAGCAGGGGCTTGTCTCTGCCGGCACGTTCCTTGAGGAATTTCAGCTGGTCCAAATATTCCGTGTAGATGCGTTGCCATTTGGTTTGCATTTTCAGGTGGTTCAGCACATCCTCCATGAACACATGCTTCGAGATGCCCAGCACGGCCGGATCGTTATCGTCGCCCATGCGCGTGTCTAGGCTGTGCGATGCGCCGAGCAGATCGTCCAACACTTGACGGATCTTTTCCTCGCTGCCGTTCAGTGCTAGTTGAAAGCCGAGCATCGAGTACCAGTACTTCAGTTCGGCTGGCGAAGTAATCATTTCGCAGATTTTTATTTGATTTTCGATAAACGCTATCGCGGCGGACGTTTGCCAGGGTGCGGAGTGCCTGAAAAAACGAATGACAAACAAATGGTAAACAACACGGAAGGGTGTGTGTGTGTGTGTGTGAATTGTTACGGTAAATTATTTTTGTTTATTGTTTTGTCTAATCGCACAGACAGAGTGCTTTGCGTAGTACGTTGCAAAAAAGTGAAAATAGAACGGGAACTTTTTTCTGCTGGGCCTCTCGCGAGTGGAAGTAGTAGAAAAGCTTTTAGTATGAACAATAACATCAATGGACAGGTGGATGGACAGAATGTGGTGGAATATTCAACGCTAGGTAAGAGACCACAATTCCAAACGCAGCACGCGATTTCGAAGCTGTTTTCATTGATGTAATAAAACACACCTAACCGTAGATGGTTCCGTGAAGGAATTGATCGAGGCAGCTATTAAAGTGCGGAACAACGCCTACTGTCCGTATAGCAATTTTCCGGTTGGCGCTGCACTACGAACCACTACGGGCGAAATTGTGACCGGATGCAATGTGGAAAATGGCACGTTCGGACCGTCGGTATGTGCCGAACGGACGGCCGTGTGCACGGCTATTAGTGCAGGACACCGCGAGGTACCGAACATATCGAGCAAAACTTGTACGAAGATATTGGCACGCGTTGAACAATAGCGATCCTTTTTTTTTTCTTCCTATCGTTTCTGTTGCAGTTTACGGCGGTGGCGGTGGCAGCTTATCAGGAGACAGAATTTACGGCACCCTGCGGCACATGTCGCCAAACACTGGCGGAATTCAGTGCCAAAGATATACCCATCTATCTGGTCAAGCCCGCGCCGGTGAGGGTTATGATAACGTCGCTCTTTAAACTGTTACCGCACGCCTTCTCACCCACATTTCTAAACAACAAATAGTCCAAATACAAGTTGTGTTTTTTGGGGTGTGGCGCACAAAGTATCCAATAACTTAACAGTCAGGTGAGTTTCGGTGTGGACGCTCGCGCGCGTTATCTGCACCAACTGCCGGAGCCAAACTGGAAGCTATCTCCTCTCTCTCTCTCTAGCACATAAATCTAAAACGATGTATAGCAGCTATAATACATACATGCTTGGTGAGAGCAAGCAGCTTTACACAAAGCTTATGTGCGCCACTTTTATTGCTCTCTCTCTCTGCCTCTAGCTCGTCCCCACTCTACTCCCGCGTCTACTCCATCAGCAGGGGCTTGTCTCTGCCGGCACGTTCCTTGAGGAATTTCAGCTGGTCCAAATATTCCGTGTAGATGCGTTGCCATTTGGTTTGCATTTTCAGGTGGTTCAGCACATCCTCCATGAACACATGCTTCGAGATGCCCAGCACGGCCGGATCGTTATCGTCGCCCATGCGCGTGTCTAGGCTGTGCGATGCGCCGAGCAGATCGTCCAACACTTGACGGATCTTTTCCTCGCTGCCGTTCAGTGCTAGTTGAAAGCCGAGCATCGAGTACCAGTACTTCAGTTCGGCTGGCGAAGTAATCATTTCGCAGATTTTTATTTGATTTTCGATAAACGCTATCGCGGCGGACGTTTGCCAGGGTGCGGAGTGCCTGAAAAACGAATGACAAACAAACGATAAACAACACGGAAGGGTGTGTGTGTGTGTGTGAATTGTTACGGTAAATACGTACATTTCGGCAAAGCTGTTTGTTTTCGGTCCGGCAAAACTTCCGTACGATTGTATCGTTGACAGGGGGTACGCTTTAATGTTTCGCACTGGGGCGTTCGCTTTGTTGCCAATCAAACCGTGCCGTATGACGGGATCGGACGAGTTGATTAGCATCCAGCTATCAAGCTTACGGCTGTAGCAGTAGGACGATCCGTTCGACAGCACTATGAATGGCATTCCCTGGTCGGACACATGCAGGATGGTAACAAAACCTGAAACGAGCAGCAGTGAATTATTAGATGAAGTTGTGAGCCAATCGTGTCCATTTCATCGTACGTACTTCCGCTCATAACTTCTGCACAGTTTGTTGAAAGTAAAACGGATTTTTCCGGCACATTCCAGATGCGAAGTATGCCGCTCTCGGTAACAACCGCGGCCAGTTTTGAGTTTGAACTCTGGGCATAAAAAATTCAAATTTTATACGTCGATAAAAATTCCATTCCATTCCATCGTATACTTACGAAGGTACACTGTACGGCCGGGCTCGTTAGACTGAGCACAGGGAACACGGGAGTGCCCGTCTTGTTGTCCAACATTCGGATCGTGTGGTCGTGACTGCAAACGATCGCACATTTCGCTCCAACCGCAAAGCAAACAACCGGCGAACCGATGACAGTCTCCCAGATCTTTCGCTCCACGCGCTGAGCATTCACGACGAGTCCGACCACCCGGCACAGTGTTCCGTACGCCGTTTTGACGCTATTATTCTGTACCTGTACCCTTACTTCTCCAAACGCTTTGAACGAATTGCCCTGAATGACGGTCGCTTTACCCGTCGAGTAAGTGGCGGGTCTTGTACGTTCCACCAGCTTCTGGTTCGATGCAGGTTGGCTCAAGTTCGATCCGGTGGTTTGTTCGGTTGAAACTGCCAATGGGTCGGCTTTCTGTGGTGGTACGGTCACAATTCGTTTTAACCGGTTATCGAGCTTCGACGTTGGTTCAGCTGTATGCGGGATGGTTGGCTCTTCCGTTACGAGCTGTTTCGTCTCCACATTCACCATTGTTTCGCTCGATTTGCTGCCAAATTCAATTGTCGAGGGTATGTTGTTGGTCGCTTGTGACGGGGCACCATTATCATCGTTCAGCGGAATAAACATCGGTGTAATTCTACGCTTGCCGTCTGCGGTTTTTGTTTCGATTTGTTTAAGAATGGGTGTGGGGG
>KZ062633.1:89355-125037 GCA_002091835.1 Anopheles maculatus
CTCTTCCCAACTTTAACACATCAAATCCAGCATAATAAGAGCATCATTCAGCAGGCTGCTCAGCCTGCTCCATCTCTGTCTCTACACACGTTTTGATGAAATGAATCGCACACGCACACACACAGCCGCACTTCTACATTCATTAGCACAACAGTGATGAGTTTTCGTAACCGGGAGGACACCCGTGCCACAGCCGAGAACAAGAAACAATTAATGTCATGCTTGACACAAGGTAAATCCTTCCGCCCATCCAACTAGACGCTTTTACGAGCCGGCTCCGTTGCAGTAGCGCTTCAGATGTGCAAGCCCCCTCCCGCCCCCCATAATTACGCGCCGCATTACGTGATGTGGCGTGTAGAATGTGCCGAACTCCCCTCCCCACGGATGCGTTCGATGATGCTTCACGCTGTGGCGCCTCTCTAGCAGTACCGTCGGCTTTTTGGGATTTCCCGCATTTCCGGTTTCGAGCTGGAGCGTGTAGCGAGAGTGAGTTAATTAACGACAACAATAAAGATAATCACTGGACTTTCGGGAAAGGCAGAAGAAAGTCGCTGCAACACAGCGAAGAAACGCACGCACCGCTTGGTTTTGCAGCACCATCGGAACATGGACGTTGGCTGGCGTGAGACAGTAGGTCACAAAGGCAGCGTTCTACCGTCGTCGAAGGGAGGCGAGAGAAAACCGAGAACAGCCAAGCATCTACATAAACCGTACGGTCCAGAACTTCTCCGACTGGCCGGAAATGATTATCTGCTCTTAAAAAGGGAGAAGACGTTAAAAACGGTCGGCCTGTGCGGTATTCGCACCAACTACCAACACTGCCCTCAGAACATGTGTAAATATCCTGCCCATTAATTGGGCCTGACGAGTAATAGCGATAGCAGCAGCGAGATACGAACGGTCAGCCCCGAACAACGAATGTCCGGTGGCGCAAACAGCTGATTGATGTGTAGGGGTTTAAATAAAAGCTGGTAGACGATTAGAGCGCGCGTTTATTCGAGAACCTAACGCGGGCGCCTAAACGTCCGTGGTGTATTTTTGTTTATTGTTTTGTCTAATCGCCAGACAGAGTGCTTTACGTAGTACGTTGCAAAAAAGTGAAAATAGAACGGGAACTTTTTTCTGCTGGGCCTCTCGCGAGTGGAAGTAGTAGAAAAGCTTTTAGCATGAACAATAACATCAATGGACAGGTGGATGGACAGAATGTGGTGGAATATTCAACGCTAGGTAAGAGACCACAATTCCAAACGCAGCACGCGATTTCGAAGCTGTTTTCATTGATGTAATAAAACACACCTAACCGTAGATGGTTCCGTGAAGGAATTGATCGAGGCAGCTATTAAAGTGCGGAACAACGCCTACTGTCCGTATAGCAATTTTCCGGTCGGGGCAGCACTGCGAACCACTACGGGCGAAATTGTGACCGGATGCAATGTGGAAAATGGCACGTTCGGACCGTCGGTATGTGCCGAACGGACGGCCGTGTGCACGGCTATTAGTGCAGGACACCGCGAGGTACCGAACATATCGAGCAAAACTTGTACGAAGATATTGGCACGCGTTGAACAATAGCGATCCTTTTTTTTTTCTTCCTATCGTTTCTGTTGCAGTTTACGGCGGTGGCGGTGGCAGCTTATCAGGAGACAGAATTTACGGCACCCTGCGGCACATGTCGCCAAACACTGGCGGAATTCAGTGCCAAAGATATACCCATCTATCTGGTCAAGCCCGCGCCGGTGAGGGTTATGATAACGTCGCTCTTTAAACTGTTACCGCACGCCTTCTCACCCACATTTCTAAACAACAAATAGTCCAAATACAAGTTGTGTTTTTTGGGGTGTGGCGCACAAAGTATCCAATAACTTAACAGTCAGGTGAGTTTCGGTGTGGACGCTCGCGCGCGTTATCTGCACCAACTGCCGGAGCCAAACTGGAAGCTATCTCCTCTCTCTCTCTCTAGCACATAAATCTAAAACGATGTATAGCAGCTATAATACATACATGCTTGGTGAGAGCAAGCAGCTTTACACAAAGCTTATGTGCGCCACTTTTATTGCTCTCTCTCTCTCGCTGCCTCTAGCTCGTCCCCACTCTACTCCCGCGTCTACTCCATCAGCAGGGGCTTGTCTCTGCCGGCACGTTCCTTGAGGAATTTCAGCTGGTCCAAATATTCCGTGTAGATGCGTTGCCATTTGGTTTGCATTTTCAGGTGGTTCAGCACATCCTCCATGAACACATGCTTCGAGATGCCCAGCACGGCCGGATCGTTATCGTCGCCCATGCGCGTGTCTAGGCTGTGCGATGCGCCGAGCAGATCGTCCAACACTTGACGGATCTTTTCCTCGCTGCCGTTCAGTGCTAGTTGAAAGCCGAGCATCGAGTACCAGTACTTCAGTTCGGCTGGCGAAGTAATCATTTCGCAGATTTTTATTTGATTTTCGATAAACGCTATCGCGGCGGACGTTTGCCAGGGTGCGGAGTGCCTGAAAAACGAATGACAAACAAACGATAAACAACACGGAAGGGTGTGTGTGTGTGTGTGAATTGTTACGGTAAATACGTACATTTCGGCAAAGCTGTTTGTTTTCGGTCCGGCAAAACTTCCGTACGATTGTATCGTTGACAGGGGGTACGCTTTAATGTTTCGCACTGGGGCGTTCGCTTTGTTGCCAATCAAACCGTGCCGTATGACGGGATCGGACGAGTTGATTAGCATCCAGCTATCAAGCTTACGGCTGTAGCAGTAGGACGATCCGTTCGACAGCACTATGAATGGCATTCCCTGGTCGGACACATGCAGGATGGTAACAAAACCTGAAACGAGCAGCAGTGAATTATTAGATGAAGTTGTGAGCCAATCGTGTCCATTTCATCGTACGTACTTCCGCTCATAACTTCTGCACAGTTTGTTGAAAGTAAAACGGATTTTTCCGGCACATTCCAGATGCGAAGTATGCCGCTCTCGGTAACAACCGCGGCCAGTTTTGAGTTTGAACTCTGGGCATAAAAAATTCAAATTTTATACGTCGATAAAAATTCCATTCCATTCCATCGTATACTTACGAAGGTACACTGTACGGCCGGGCTCGTTAGACTGAGCACAGGGAACACGGGAGTGCCCGTCTTGTTGTCCAACATTCGGATCGTGTGGTCGTGACTGCAAACGATCGCACATTTCGCTCCAACCGCAAAGCAAACAACCGGCGAACCGATGACAGTCTCCCAGATCTTTCGCTCCACGCGCTGAGCATTCACGACGAGTCCGACCACCCGGCACAGTGTTCCGTACGCCGTTTTGACGCTATTATTCTGTACCTGTACCCTTACTTCTCCAAACGCTTTGAACGAATTGCCCTGAATGACGGTCGCTTTACCCGTCGAGTAAGTGGCGGGTCTTGTACGTTCCACCAGCTTCTGGTTCGATGCAGGTTGGCTCAAGTTCGATCCGGTGGTTTGTTCGGTTGAAACTGCCAATGGGTCGGCTTTCTGTGGTGGTACGGTCACAATTCGTTTTAACCGGTTATCGAGCTTCGACGTTGGTTCAGCTGTATGCGGGATGGTTGGCTCTTCCGTTACGAGCTGTTTCGTCTCCACATTCACCATTGTTTCGCTCGATTTGCTGCCAAATTCAATTGTCGAGGGTATGTTGTTGGTCGCTTGTGACGGGGCACCATTATCATCGTTCAGCGGAATAAACATCGGTGTAATTCTACGCTTGCCGTCTGCGGTTTTTGTTTCGATTTGTTTAAGAATGGGTGTGGGGGTCGTTAAACTAGAAGAAGACTGAATGGCCATGGGCAACGAAGCGGTTGCAGCCTGTGATGGTTTAGCGTCATCCTTTTTCGCTCCTTGCTGAGGCTGCTGCTGTGGGACTAAGGTCGGTGGAACGAGATTACTTTTCAAAACGTTCAGAAAGTCCGAATTCTCCACAATCATTTCCTTCTCCGCCTGTGCCGTTAGATCAATGTTGGCATTCTTGCCGTACATGCGCTGATAAAGGATGTTTTTGTCCTCGCCGGAGAGTGGCGTGCCAAGCTCTTGGGCGGTAAACTGCAGGCAGGCAATGTGCCCGTCGCCGCTACACGTAAGCAGCGTGTATCCGTCACAACTCCACGAAAGATCGAGTATAGAATCCTGAAACAGATCATGTATAACCACCAGCGGTCTTTGTAGTGCGGTCAGCCAGATGGACAAACTTCTGTCCCGAGCGCCAACAGCCAGGCAGCAATATTGCTGCAACTTGTTTGTCTTCGGTGCCGATCGTTTCAGAATCGAGTTGTGGAACCGCACACAGGTAACCGCTTTCCGATGACCGACAAAATCTTTGTCACACTTCCATCCATCTCGCTCGATTATCTGTGCCGTCGGTCCACCACCGTTCATTGCGTGTGCGGAAACAAGATACTGTCCGTCCGGTGACCACGACAGGCGCAAAATGTGCGTCGTTCCGCCACACTCTTCGAACGGTTCCGTAATCGTCTTGAAACAGCTCCAATCGGTCGTTTTCCACACCTTCAGCGAACGATCATCGCTCTGGGAAGCGATAAACTTTCCCACCGGATCCCACGTGACACCCTTCACCAGCCCGGTGTGACCCTTCAGTACGTGAACAATTTTCGGAAACTGTTGCGCATCCCAAATGATGATTGAGTTGTCGACGCTGCAGCTAGCAATCCAACGGTCCTGAGGTGACCACGCCAAATCGAGCACATCTCCCGCGTGTCCACGGAGCGTGGAAATGCAGCGCCAATGCTCGACGGACTTACCGCCACCACCGAACGCGCCGATACCGCCGCTACCGCCGACCGTCTTTTTCCAAATCATTACAAGCTTATCATCGCCACCGGATGCTAACATTAGCCCGTTGCCGGACCACCGGACGCAATTCACACACGCCAGGTGATTGTCCATCTGGCACAGTATGCGTGGTACGCTTTTGTTCGACTCGGCCTGCTCGTTCAGTACCGGCGCCATGTTCCAGATGACTACGCGCCCGGAATCGCATCCTTGCCCGCCGGTGGCAAATCTTTCGCCGCTGGGATGAATATCGATGGAAAATATGGATTTCTCTGTGGAAATGATGGAAGCTTTAGCAAAAATGCTTAACATGCATCACCTGCACAATACGAACCATCATGATGGACCCAGCTTGGTTGGAAAATCTTCATTGTACGGACACACCGTGTGGCCCTTCTGAACCGAGCAACACAAACAATCAAAATCTGCTCATTTTAGATAGAGGAATAATGTGCAAAAGGTATGAAATAAAATGTTTACACTTTGTTGTGCTTTTACGGTACTACTTTTCGACCGCAACAACTATACAACAGTTATTTATTGCTATTTAAAAATGTGCAAAATTTGTTGTGTTTTCCGAGCTGTGCGGCAAACACTTCTTCTCGTGGTGTTTCCACTCTTCTTGTGCTTGTGTCGGCCTTTTCCCTCCCTTTCGTATTCTGTTTTTGCGGTGTAGTTGAGTACTTTGTTTTATTTGTTTTGTCTTGTTTCTGTAATTTTACAATTCGATTTACAAAACACACGACTACTGGTTTGAATAACAAATCCACATTGAGTTTCATGAATAAATTTAAATAAACGACCAAAAAAGCGTTCACAAATGGAATAAATTTTTGAATACTCGGCCCCCCCCAATATCGACTATGTCGACACAGCTGTCGACTGTCAACGTCAGCTGTCAACATTAGTTGGTGTTAACGTTATCAAAACATCTCGCAAACTTTCCAACATCTCCGATTAAATTAATTGAATGCGTGTGTAATTATAGGTGAAATCCGTGCTGGAAATCGAAAAAAGGATGGACTTCCGCTTTGGCTCGGCCAAGCGGTCCATGTGAGCGAATCGTGATCATGGCGCACAGTACCGAAGCGATTGCATCCTCGGTGGCTGAAGTAGTTATCGGTGGAAAGATGATGTGTCCCAAATGCTAGGAAGGGAAATCGCAAGTGCATCCCATCTACTGTGGCATCCAGCAGCAGTTGGCATTGCTGGGGGGGTGTGTTGCTACTTTTTCTTTTTTGGTTTTTTGGCGTAACTGCGGTGGAGCAACGAAACAGTGTAAATAGCGAATAGCGATAAACAACAATACAAACAAAAAAAAACGAGCCAAACAAAAGTAGAACGAGTAAATGAGGATTAAATGAGATCCTCAGTAAGTTACATGTTATCGCAAGGACCTGGAGATCCGATTATGGCGCATCCAGATTATGAGCAGCACCATTACCATCATGGTTGTTTGTTAATCTTGGTGCGAGGAATCGGTTCCTCGAAGCCAAGGTCTTTGCAGCGCGTCTTCGAGCGAGTGCAGCGGGTTAACAACGTCAAAATACCTGGTAAGTGTCCGGCCCGGGCGGTATCGAACCAACGGTGGCACGCACACGCAACCTGATTGATTGATTGCTTTCAGCCGATTCGACGGGCACTACGAGGGATATCTGGGTGCGGTATATACGCGACCATCCGGTAGAAAACAATGATTGGGGTGACTTTCAAACCCATCGGCGGCTGCTGGGTCTCATCACGGTGGGCAAATTTGAGGCCCAGAGCGAACTGAACGAGCTGTGCCGGGTGCACGAGTCCTTGAAGGTGAAGTACACGCACACACTGTTCGATTCCCGCTGCCTACTGTTCGGACCCGGTACGGACGAGCTGCAGAAGTTGAACGGTGCGACGGGCACGGCAATCGCACCGGACGGTGGCAATAAAGCAACGCTCGACAAATGCTTCCAAACGCCGTCCAACTTTAAGAGCCGCGCCTTCTTCTACCCCGAGAACGATCCGTGCAGCAACCTGGAAACAAAGATTTCGGAGTTCATTACCTCCATCTACTACATACTGGAGCTGAAGCGGATGGAGAAGACGCGCGAAAAGCTCGAGAAGGCACCGCTGCTGTTGGCTCCGTTCGAGAAGAAAGATTTCGTCGGGCTGGACCTGGAGAGTAGAAACAACAAGAAGCGCTGCATCGGGCGCATGACGAAGCATCTCGGCGATCTGACGCTGCAGGCGGGCCTGGTCGCGGAATCGCTTAACTTTTTTCACGCCGCGAGCGAAACTCTACGTGCCATAAGTGATTCGCTGTGGTTGGGCGCGGCCAACGAGGGGCTCTGTGCGGCATCCGCTATACTGCTCTACCCAAACTTCCGCTACACCATGTCCATACAAAGAAACTCTAGTCTGCAGGAGAACTCGTCCTCTCCCCAGAAGTTTAATCTTGCCCGGAATCAGCTGTACACTGGCAGCTACAACGGTGGCGACAGTTCGACGCTGAAGCACAAAAAGTCGGACATGGTCATCAATCTCAGCTCGTCCGATACGGCGACGGTTCTCGGTGCGGACAAAACGTCCGCCTCGTCCAACTCGTCGGCATCGTCGATCAGTTCGAGCCTGTCGTCTGGTTCGGGTGGTAGCGGGACGGCCAGTGGAAGCTCATCGTCCGACTCAGGAACGCTAGTGAATAAGGCGGGTACAGGGATGGCGACCAAATTTCCCAGCAACATTTTGCAACCGGACGAAATTACGGTGCGCTACCGGGATGCCATTATAAACTACAGCAAGTACCGGAACGCTGGCATTATCGAAACGGAAGCGGCACTGAAAGCGGCACGGATTTGTATCGAGCAGGGAAAGAATCTGGACGTCGCTATGTTTCTGCAGAACGTGCTGTACATCAATCTGAACATGACCGAGCAGCAGCGAGTGCGGCGGTTCGAGGTACTGACCGATCTGTACCAAAAGATAGGCTACAATCGTAAGGCGGCATTCTGTCAGCGGTTAGCCGCCTGGCGACACGTTGCCCAAAGCAACAGCAATCCCGACTGGGGCCAAAGCTATCGGTTGATGTTGGAAAGCTTTTCCGGCCACAAACTGTCGCTGGAACCGAACGAGGTGCTGGAGAATAACATGGGCTGGCCAGTGCTGCAGATCGATCTGCTGCAGCAACTGGTTGGGACGGCACGGCGGCTGGGCCAATCGGCACTAGCAACACGGCACATGACATTTCTACTGCAAACCATGTGGAAGAATTTAACGGCTCAGGAACAGCGGGAAATGGCGCTGCAGCTACAGAATCTGAGCGCGCAGTGTGAAGGAGCACCCGTACCGTTGGTGCTGGAGAACGGAATCGTAATACCGCCGGCCAATTTAACCGATCTGCCTCATTGCACACAGCTGCTGGTGAAGGATCTAGCACCGCACCTGAAACCGGTCAAAATCGTCGTCACCAAGGTGGACAGTGGACCGTTTCTTTTCACCCCGATTCATTTCAGTTCGCTTGATCGGCGTGGCGTCGAGAAGGACGATAGCAAAATCGCGTTCAGCTGGGTACAGCACGATGTGTGTGAGGTGAACGTAAGTCTCATGAATCCGCTACCGTTCGAGCTGCAGGTGACGGACATGCGACTCCTAACGACGGGCGTTGTTTTCGAGGCTTTCCCCCAAACGGTCACGCTGCAGCCTAACGTTTCGACGAACGTTTCCCTGCACGGCACATCGATCGAGTGTGGCGAGCTTGAAATTCAGGGCTACAGCACGCACACGCTTGGCGTGAAATCGAACTGCCGGCTAAAGCACATGCTGCATCGAAAGGATCGCCATTTGCCACCGTGCTACAAGGTGAAGGTAATACCAGCGCTGCCGAAGCTCGAGACGAAAACGAGTCTACCCCAGACGGCAACGTTTAGTGGCATGCCAAATGCGGACTTTGTCACAACGTCGGCCAGCATTACGCTGTACAACGGCGAAAGGGGTGAGTGTACGATCACGCTTACAAACACGAGCAACATCCCGATCGAGTATGTGGACGCTACGTTCCACTCGACGTTGGAGGCGTCGCTGCAGAACCGAATATTTCAACTCGCTTCGGACGAGCTGCACCGGAAGCTACCCATCCAACCGAATGAAAGTATCGATTTCAAGCTGGTGATCTTCGGTGAGGCCGATTTTCTTGGCGCGCTTACGGCCGGACCGGGCCAGATAGCGGGGGGTTACTCGCTGTCGCACAATCCGGACGGGATGAACAGTGCCGGACCGCAAAGTTTAACCGTTTCGCACGGGGGTGGCGGACCGTTGGGTGGTGGTGGTGGTGGTGGGATGCTATCGGGTGGTGGAAGTGGCAACCCGAGTATACCGAGCCGTATAAGCTCTCCAACGAACACGCATCGAAGGAACGAGTTGCTGACGTCTAGTTTTCGCTCCTCACACTCGGGCCATTCGTCGCTGGCTACGCTTAGCGTTGGCATATCGACGGGCCATGTGCCGCGGCAGCTGGATGCGCAGCTGCGGTTCAAATACTCCGGCGGGGAAGGATTACAGGAAGGCTTCTGTCGACAGTGTGCAATCTCGTTCAATGTGGAGCTACTGCCAAGCGCACAGATCACCAACTGGGACGTTTTGTCGGCGGAAATGTAAGTACAGTCGGTAGTGTAGTTGTTGACGATTTGGTCCTGAGCTCAGTCGCTTTAAGAAGTACGTTCTAAGTACGGTCCGTAGCCTCTGAATTGGCTCTGAAGTAGTGTTGGGTAAATTTGATTCTGATTCATGAATCTGAATGAATCTTTAAACTGAATAAATGATTCTGAATCTGTATTTCAAAGGTTCATGAATCCTCAAAGATTCGTGAATCCTCAAAGATTCGTGAATCCCCAAAGATACAAATCCCAAAGATTCATGAATCTTCAAAGATTCGTGATAGAAAAATGGAAGAAAAACAGGAATTTTCGGTTCCATTGCTCGGTCCTACGATCTTGGTCGTCGTATAGAATGTGTATGGGATTTGACAGAGAAGGTTAAATGAAAGATTTAATTGCACAAACGAAATCTGTCCAAATCAAACAAATTTGCCCCAAAGAATCTTTGAGGATTCATAACTTTTTTAAGATTCATGAATATTTGAGGATTCACGGATCTTTGGGATTCACGAATCGTTGAGGATTCATAATTTTTTTGGGATGGTTCTTTCTTGGCCTAACGACCTCTTAAGAACTCCGGTCCTGCCGTATGAAGACCGGCGCCGCTATCGCATCTACCACCAGGCCGCCCCGGGATTCACGAGCTTTGAATATTCACGAATCTTTCGCGAGGCGACTCGTGATTTGACTCATGACTCTTCACTAAAGTCTCATTTGAATGAATCTCCTCGTAAGATTCATCAAGCACTAGCCACTAGCCCAAAACAAAATTGTAGGTCAATGTCGGTTCAAAAGAAAAATGTTTTTTTTTTGCAATAACTTCCGGTAGATACTTTAATTTTTTATCTTATTGTCCTTGTGGGATCGCAGTTCCTTAACAAACTGAAGTATTCTTGAATTCTAGAAGAATTTGTAACTTGATCTACCAGTTACTGCATTTTTTCAAACATTTAGATGTCAAGTCCAAAATCCGTTATTTTGCTCACAATGTTCATCAATGTTTGGACATAAACTTAACAAGTGATTCATGATCGTAAAATTCTACGTATAGAGTATAGTAGTAAGATAGAATAAACTGTTAAAGGATATGCTATCCTGATGCTCTATACACAGTATAGGTCCTTTAGAAAAGGCCCCTTCGTCGCAACTCCTTTTCTATCGCTTGTTTCTAGAGGGTCTTTATCTTTGGACCATTGCTAAGTTCACAGTCCTTAGGATCTCTACGGGAGATTGATCATTCACTCGTCTCTCTTCATCCGTCGTTATAATAATCATCGTTCGCTTGCTTATCTGTGCCCACAGACCATCACAGTTCTATCTGGTGCTGGACGTGGTGAACCTAACCGCGCAAGAAATGTCACTCAACTATACCTCCAACAAAACAATACTCATCGAGGCTAAGGAAAGCTGCCGTGTGCCGGTCCCGGTACAGCGATGTCCGCTGGAACGCATTTTTGCCGCTGTAGCCGAACATCAGCAGCAACATCACAATCATCTGCACCACCATCACCATCAGCACCATCACCAGCAGATACATTCGATCGGTAGCGGTTCGGCGGATCACCACAACATGCCTAGCATACTGAGCGGTGGGGCCGGTACGAGCACGAGCGACAGTTCCGATCTGACCGAGCGCGTGTGTTCCGAGCACATTTCGGAAAATGTGAATCTTAAATGGTCGCTGCCGGGCATTGACTGTCACGGGACGGCTTCGTTGCGCGGCATTACACTCTCACCGGCGATGCTTGATCTGGTGACCGTTCCTCCGCTCGAGTGGGGTAAGTGTGTTTATCTCGATGAAAATCGTATTTTTTTTTTTAACTGACAATTGTTTCTCCCGCAGAGGTCAAAGTGGACGATCAGGTGGTAGCGCCACAGTCGGAGGTAACGTGCGTTACCGGGCAGTTTCTTAGCTTTAGCATTAGCATCTGCAATTTGTCCGCATCGGTGCTGCACCAGGTGCAACTGTCGGTGCAGTTTTATCAAGATTATCAGAACGGTGCTCAAAACTATCGTCTTGAGACACGCGTCACAATGTCCGGTCCTAATCAGTGAGTTGTTGCTTATTAACGCCCATTTTTATTGGAAGCTTTTATCTCATTATGGCTTTTTTTCTTTCTTCCAGCATACTCATTCCATCGTTAAACAAAGACGAGAAAGCGTTTCACAAGTGCTCGGTTCTGTTCTTCACTCCCGGCCGCTTCAAGGCGGACATTCAGTGCCGTTCGCTCAGTTCAACACTGCAAACGGCACCGCAACAGCGAACAGACGAAGCAGGCACTGTAGGGATATCAACACTACCAGCACCGGGACCGGACAGTGCATCACATGTATGGCGGTTTATTCCTCCAATCGAAATAACCGTCCTGGATCAGCAGTAGCGTAATTAATGATCGACCGTTGTGATCGAGGATCTGTACGAGAACAATAATTTGGAACACTACACAGGATATACGTGTGCATATTACTCCCTACTATTTCGATAGGCATTGCCGTTTGCCTATTCATTGTGGTTCATTGTTGCGGAACGGCTTAACTAAGTACTACATTCTGTACCTTTTTGAATACACACACACATACATACAGCGGGAGGCTTGTAGCAATGTTTGTTGTTGCGTGAGGAAACTGTAGGGTAATATACATACATACTATTACACATTTGGTATTATAAATGCTGCATACAACAACACAGAATAAAAAACAAAACGCTACGAAGTAGGAGAATGCGTTCGGGTCGACTCACTCGAACGAGGCAGAATTTAGATCTATAGGAAAGGTATTTGTGTTCGTATATTGAAGCAGAATTTAAATTAACCGGAAGCAATATTGAATAGGAAATTAGCTCTCGAAACAAAACGCATTATTTGCGCTCTACGCTGAGCCCTGTGGAACTATGGACGGGTGATGATTACTGCGGGAAGGTTGGGATGATATTACAACGGGACCCCGGTGGTGGCAGAAAAAAAACGGATTGACAGTGAAACAACACAATGCTCCTCCGTGTCGAATCAAGCGAGCAAATGGCACGTATAAAATTGCAAACAGGCGCGCTAATAGTTATACTCGTTGAAAGAAGTACACAGAACAGTGGTGGTATATCGGTTTGATTTACTTTATTATACTTATGGTTATGTTTTTCTTGTCTTTATTGCTCGAGAAAAATGTGAATGTTATTTATGAAAACTATAATAAATGCCAGTAACGAAACAAGATGATTGGGGAGCGTTGGTTATTGTTTTTTTTTAGTGTTATGCTGCCGCGGTTGCTTTTACTTATGTCGATATCTGTGATATGGTTCGTACGGATCTGCTCAGTGACTTGGGACACGATTTATACAGCTAACTGTTATATTCGCTCTGACCTTTATTTCTAATCGAAGGATCTCACCGCACTCGGATCAGCACTCAGTAGTCTGAGATCCTTTAACCTAATCTTAAAACCCTTAACATCGCAACATTTAGTTTGACTACTCTGCTTACTAACAAAAATGTGAATGTTATTTATGAAAACTATAATAAATGCCAGTAACGAAACAAGATGATTGGGGAGCGTTGGTTATTGTTTTTTTTAGTGTTATGCTGCTCGCGGTTGCTTTTACTTATGTCGATATCTGTGATATGGTTCGTACGGATCTGCTCAGTGACTTGGGACACGATTTATACAGCTAACTGTTATATTCGCTCTGACCTTTATTTCTAATCGAAGGATCTCACCGCACTCGGATCAGCACTCAGTAGTCTGAGATCCTTTAACCTAATCTTAAAACCCTTAACATCGCAACATTTAGTTTGACTACTCTGCTTACTAACTAGGATTATGGCTGTGTTCTTGATGGTAATACAGGGTCCTGATTCGATATATCTCGGAATTCATATTCCTGCCCTAAGATACGTTTTGCCAACTTCTAGTAATGGAATCTCTGGAAAGATGCCAAATCGATAGCTTAATGGTTCTTAAGCAGCGCCCTTCTATCGCAACCAAATTGGCTCTTGAGGCGTGCTAAGTGTGTGTGTGTATTAAAATATCAGCAGACCCGTGGCAGAGGGAGCGACTGCGTAACACAACATAACCTCTTTTTTATGTCGTAGTTCCTTAAATGATCAGTTCCTCTGGACGGTGATGACTCATGGACGAGGAGTCCCGTGGACGGCGAGGCTATTTGGATGACGAAGACCTTTGTTGATTACGAACCTAATTCGCTGCACGAAGGTGAGATTACCGAACAGCTAGTAGAGCTCGTCGTTGTAGCGGCTCCTCCATTGTCCTTCCACACATACGGGGCCAAAAATCCTTCTGAGCATCTTCCTCTCGAACGCGACTAAGAGGGTTTCGTCAGTTTTGAACAAAGTCCATGTCTCAGAGGCGAATGTGAGTACTTACTTACTTACTTACTTATCAGGCGCTACAACCGCTTCGCGGTCTTGGCCTGCTGCAACAATCCTCGATACCGCTCACGGTTTAGCGCCGTCGTCTGCCAATCCAATATCCCGGCCGTTCTGGCGGACGCAACTACGCCATCACTCCATCTCAGTTTGGGCCTACCACGCCTCCTCTGTCCATGTGGACGGCCTAAAAAGACTTTACGGGCTGGGTCGTCCGGTGCCATTCTCATGACATGACCAGCCCACCGGAGCCTGGCGAGCCTAATTCGCTGCACGATGGTAAGATCACCGTACAGCTCATAGAGCTCGTCATTGTAGCGACTCCTCCATTGTCCTTCCACACATACGGGGCCAAAAATCCTTCTGAGCATCTTCCTCTCGAACGCGGCTAAGAGGGTTTCGTCAGTTTTGGACAGAGTCCTTGTCTCAGAGGCGTATGTGAGTACTGGGAATATAAAGGTTCTGTACAGTCCCAGCTTCGTCCGTCGCGACAGGTATTTTGAGTGAAGAAGTTTCCTCAGGCTGTAGTATGACCGGTTGGCAGCCAGCACCCATGGGCGTATTTCAACATCTATGTTGTTATCGGTGCTAACTGTTGACCCCAGATGGGTGAAGTTTTGGACGACTTCAAAGGTGCGATCACCTACCTGTACAGTATAGTACCCTTAGGTCCGGGTCTTTAGAAATTACCGTAGCTTTCTGTAGGCCATTGTATACTTGAGACAGGGTGGCTGCGCTCAAGCCCCCAAGTACCTCTGGAGGACCTCGTGATAGTTGGAGTTTCTGTCTACTTACCCACCCTGTTTAGTCGTGCTCCATAATCCGCCCAAGGGGTTTTAACTAGTGATGAGAAAAACGGCTCCGATGCCGGAGCCGGCTCCGACCGGTTCCAATAATTTTCGGAACCGGCTCCGGAGCCGTTAGTTCGGAGCAGGCTCTGGAGCGGGAAAAACACTGTTGCGGAGCCGGTTCCGCACCCACGGCTCCTGAGACGGTTTCAAACTACTGGCTACGGAGACTCGCGCAATAAAGTAGCAAAATCATACAAACGAAGCAAACCCATTCTACAAGACAATTCTTCATCTGCGCGCACGTAGTTGGATTAAAAATAATACAACAATCAATTAAATTAGACGGTCACAGCATCGTGGTACGATGAACGATGCATTCTAGTTGGAACAGGCCCGTTTACCCAAGCTAGGATATACGGTAGAGCATGTTACCTCTCAGCACGAAGGTAACGTAACGGGATAGGAGTTGAGTAAGAGAGCCTATGTAACCCCCCCTCGGATCCTACCCCATTAACAGAGCAATTCTTTAATGTAACTTAAAAAAAGTACGCAAAAAAAGCGACACAAGGAAAGTTGTTGCTTACATATTGATTTAAGGGTGTTTTATTTATGTTCGTCTTTCGATTAATACATCTATCATCGCGCTTTGCTCTTTCCGTTGCACTTGAAATGATAACTATCTCTTACAGCTAATTACACCCGGTGAAGCGTTCGATGACGGGAAATCCTCACCAGGAGAAACAAAAACATAACAATTTGAATAGTGTAATACCATTAAGCAGGAAGGGTTGTTGGTTGTTTGGCGCTTCCTTTGAAACGGCTTTCGTGCTTTGCTTGTTGTTGGGGGACCCCATCGGGTGTTAATATGTACCAGCCGGAACGGGGAACTTTTATGTACACACACGCACACTCGCTATCTGTACTTCTCTTTTGCATTTGTTTGAACTTTCCGAAACGTTGTCCACGGTATGGAATGCATTTTCTCTCTCTCTCTTTTTTGCCTACTGAAAATGTCTGATCGATCGTTACGAGGCTTGTTCGATTAAGCTTTTCCACTGATCGGTGCACTTCCCTGCGGTGCCTTTTCATTTTCCTTCTCCAGCTGCTTGCCAAGGTATTCCCTGGGGAGCAAACGAAAAATGCGATAAGAGTTAGTAAAGATTCTTAAAAACACAAAATGTCCTGCTACACCTACCAGTTGTGCACCATCAGCTTCTGGACGGCCAGCAAAGCTTCATAACGGACGTTCGGGTCTTCGTGGGCGAGCAACTGCATCACCAGCTGTTTGCCTCCCAGCTGCTCAATAACGCTGTTAAATTTGAAAGAATAAATATTATAGTAAACACCACTAACTGCCTAGAATGGCTCATCTGTCTCATCTTACTGTTTGCCTCTCGGGTAGTGACGCACGTACTCCCCGATGTCGTAGCTCGCCACCGACAGCACCAGCGGATCCTTGGACGTTTCCAGCAGATGTACCAGAATGCGCAGCAGCTCGTACTGCTTCTCGTTCAAACGCTGAGCATTTTCGCGCCAGAACTTGGCCGACTTGTGCACCGGTGACCATTCGAGCCGAGCGCTCTTCACCTCCGTAGCGTACTCGTCGAACGAGCTCAA
Source organism: Anopheles maculatus (assembly GCA_002091835.1). Classification (NCBI taxonomy): domain Eukaryota; kingdom Metazoa; phylum Arthropoda; class Insecta; order Diptera; family Culicidae; genus Anopheles; species Anopheles maculatus. Next base: position 105,568 of record KZ062633.1, read on the forward strand.
ATCTTGTACCGAGTTCTGCAGCTTCTCGGTCAAGAACTCAACATCGCCGGTGATATCCTCATCGTCGAATCGGCGCTGCTCCAAGATGGTCAGCTGCTTCATCACCTTACACTGCACCATGGCAATGCAGTGTTCCTTCGCTACCTGCGAGTCTTCCGGCTTCTCGATCAGGTTGCGGAACACGGCCAGAATGATGCGCGTCACCTTTTCCTTCGCACAGTCGCTCAGAATGTCGGCCAGAATGGGGATAACGTTGAACTTGTTCATCTTTTCTGCCAGCAGCGGATTGAACGTTAGCACCCACAGACAGAACACCAGCTGGTACTGAACCTACAAGGCGAAGCATGAATTTGGATTAAAGGACTGGACTCTAAATGAAGCGTGAGAAGCTCCCACACTTTACCTGGAAGTTCACCCGGGACGAAAGAATGCTTATCAGCGTACTGATGCCATCGACGGTAACGAAAGCGAACCGATACTCATCGACGCGCAGCATCATCTGCAGACAGCGTGCCACCGATTGGATGTATTCGTTGTTCTTCACCCGGGAAAAGAAAAACACACGTCAATTTGAATGTCTTTGCATGTGTATAAAGTGTCAAAAGGCCACAAAGATGAGCTGATGATGGATACACGCATGACACGGCTTACAAGTGATGAAACGAGGGTGTACGGTTTTTAGTAAGGCATGAGTTTCCAGAGATTTCGTTACGTGTTAACATCATATTACTGTGCCTATTGATTGGTTGGTTCTACGTGAATGTGTCTGTTTCGACGCAACGCCAATACAGGGTGGTTTGAGGGGGGGCGGGAGAGGGTTTAACGAGTAGGTGGAAATCATGAGGAACGGTGCATGTTTCATCGTATCGACTACCGTTAGGGTCACGTGGAGATCATCTTCCTTGGTGGAAACTCTCTGAGGATCGTCGATCGCGCTCGATATTTCGCGGTACCGCTCCGCGATCTGATGATGGTGGCTGTTCGGGTGATGCGCTTCGCCATGATGCCCATGGTGGCCATGGTGCGAGGCGGCCGCTTCCGCCAGTCGCTTCATTTCCGCCGCCTCCATTTCATGCAACAATTTTTGAGCCTTCATTTTGTGTGAGTTTTTGTTTTTATTCCCCCGGGCAGTAGGTGGGTATCATTATATATATACACAAGGATTGGTAAAATAGTAATTGCATCAATAATGGGAACCTTTGTTTTCTGTACAATGGATTTTTGTTTTAGAAAAAAAACCATCCAAGCAACCACACGGACACACACATACACACGAAAACATGTCTACTACCGGACCAATCACAATAAAAAAACCAGCGGCTTCTGTAGCAAGATGGTTAGAGAGCAAAACGCGCAAAAGTGTCGAAACACAGCCGCACTTGGAACGGCACGCGGATGGTTAGTGCGGAACACAGTGACACCTTTAATCCGGTCCCAATTTTGTTAGTACAACTAAAAAGGGGTTAGAATATACTTCCACTCGTACATGCACGCGCGCGCTTAAAGGCCGGTCCACACTGTAGAACAGTTGTTATGGTATACGCGTATAACACAACAAATCAGCTTTTCCGCCTCCTCCATTTCATGCAACAATTTTTGAGCCTTCATTTTGTGTGAGTTTTTGTTTTTAATCCCCCGGGCAGTAGGTGGGTATCAATATATATATACACAAGGATTGGTAAAATAGTAATTGCATCAATAATGGGAACCTTTTTTTTCTATACAATGGATTTTTCTTTTAGAAAAAAAAAACATCCAAGCAACCACACGGACACACACATACACACGAAAACATGTCTACTACCGGACCAATCACAATAAAAAACCAGCGGTTTCTGTAGCAAGACGGTTAGAGAGTAAAACGCGCAAAACGCGTCGAAACACAGCCGCATTTGGAACGGCACGCGGATGGTTAGTGCGGAACACAGTGACACCTTTAATCCGGTCCCAAATTTGTTAGTACAACTAAAAAGGGGTTAGAATATACTTCCACTCGTACATGCGCGCGCGCTTAATTATTCCTCATCATAACAGCAGTCAGTATTATAGTATGTATTAGTAAATAATCTAGTAGCTCATGCCAAACGGGAACGATAAACACAACATCATCTCGCACTGTGCGTTACGCACCGATACTTACAGCAACGGTCAGCTGATCCTTGAGCCACTGCAGATAGAAGTGCAGATCGGACTTGGGCATCTGCTCCTGTCCCCAGCAGGCCAGCTTTCCAACGACGCGCGATGCCATGTTCACGATGAAACCATCCTGACGGTTGAGCAGATTCAGGAACGGTGCCCACACGCTTTCCTTCTTCTTGTTGGCATAATCGTGGAAGATCTGCACACGTCCACGGTCCTCCTGCAGCAGATCGTCGATCAGCACCAGTATGTACTGGATCGTTTGATCCTTCGATACGTGGGCCAGCATGTTGAGCAGCGTTTTTGCACACTGTCCGGCATTTTCCTGCAGGTACTGGGCCTGTGCCTTCTTGTCCTTGTCCAGCGAGCTGACGCAAGCATAATCTTCCTGCGAAATCATCTGCGACCTACAAAGACGAGCAAACGACAGTTATCGATCGCGCAGTGTGATGGTCCGATTAATGGAATAAAAATGCGGGCGATTCTTACTGCATGTAGGAGTACCAGTTCGGCTTGTTCTGGCGGATGTCTCCGGCCTGCTGCTGCAAGACGCTGGTCGCAGCAATCATATCTGAAGCGAAAACGAAATACCATCACGTGATAAAAAAATTAAATCGACTTAGGTAATGGCTCGAATAACCGCATCCGGATGTTCGTGGGAAGACATCACCTTCCGATGGGGAATGAATGCAAGGGAATCCCACGAACGGGATTACCTTTAATCACCCAAACTAATGCGCATCAAAGGATACGCGACATCCAGTATTGATTAGAGCACGCAAGGTCTCCCGTGGTGGGAGTGGGAGGAACCTTTTGTTCGTACGTGCAGCAGTTGGCAAAACAACAGTTTCGCGATTGCTACTTACCGATTTTGTCGTCCGGAAGTGACGACATAATGTCCTGTACGTCGGTCATGTTTGCTGGCAGGAGAGTCGGACAGGCAGCGAGATCTCGAAAACTCGAACGACTTCGGAACGGAGACCGTGAAACACTTTACTTTTCCGTACAGGTGAACGGTACGCGAAAAATATTTGTGATCATATGACCTGAAGTGATGGTAGGGCAGGTCGGTGCGTGTTGTACTGTTTGACAACTGACGTCAAGCAAAAGTGACCGTGCCAAAATGGATTTTTTTTACTTTTCGGTAGTTTTGAGGAGTTGTTTTATTTAAATGCTTTTGAAAACTAAAAAAAATCCTCAAACAATGTACAATGTACATTGGAAGTCGTTAAAATATGCTAGAAGTGATGTATAATATAGATCCCGTTGCAACCAGCTGATCCAGTTCGGAGAAATTGTCAGTTCAATGAAATGACAGCACCTCTTGCTGCACCGAAACGCTTTATCTGCTCGAAACGCTTAAAAAGTAAACAATCATCAAAACGTAAACAAATCCGGTATTACAAGTACAGTGCGACGAAACGTGCCTTTTAATTGCAAAATCAAAGATAATAAAAAACAATTTAGTGTAGTTTTTGTGAAGAAGCGAACCATTTACAGCTACTTATGGCTACCAAAGGAAGTTTATTTGCATATAACCTTAGGGCGAAAAAGAAAATCTTACCAGAACTAGCACAAACACTTCCTTTGCCGGTACACGATAAAGCCGCTACCGAACCATTGAAAATAGAAGCCGTTTTTACGGGTTTCTCAGTCGATGTTGTGGATTCCGATTCGATTCGTATGTTATGCTTAAATGGAGGTTTCGGCCAAGGCATGCTGTCACGGGCATTTCCGGCTAGTGTTACAAACTCACGCGAACTGGTTCGGAAGCGCAAACGGAACACGAATGTGGAACCGATTACAAGCGAAGATACTATGAGTGAACCTTTGTGCTTGTTTTTAGAAGAGGCTTTCTTCTTAATGCATACGTTAAACATTTTGCAATTGAAAGACTTGTTCGATAAGACTATAGAAACACTAGAAGCTTTTGAGAGGTTTCGTAAAATAAAGAAAAACTTTCTATCGTGCTATTGCGCGTATCTGTATCTCAAGTCGAAGAATTGGGTCATAAAGAGTGGAATGAAATTCGGTGGAGATTTTGGTACAGTAATACAAAGACATGCACTAAATATAAGATAACTGAAACTATTTTTCTCTTCTTTTGTAGTGATTTACGTGAAAGGACCACAGTTTTATCATGCATCGTACATCGTGCTGATAAAGGAAATGCTTGACGGAAAGCAGATCGATGCACACACAGTCAATGGGTTGGACTTTCAAGGGTTCAATCGGATTGCAGAAACAACAGCAAAGGATGTGTTGTTTTTAGAAGTACACTGTCCTGCAAATTTGGATCTCTCGGACACTTCCGCCTGCTTGGAGCGTTTAAAAGATTTTCGTGTTGCGGAACTCTTTACAAAGCACCACAATTATTTGGCAGCACGAAATCAAACATGAAATACAATATGTGTCCAGCATTTCTTCTGAACTATATGGTATTTTTTAGTAGAATGATCCTATATTCTGGATGTCAAATAGCTTTAAATTTAAACCCTTCGATATACTAAAAGATAGCAGGCACACACAAGGCATCTCAGAAGAGCCTCTCACGATGGGGTCAGTACTGTGATGAATTATTTAACGATCGGTTCCACGAACATCTTGAAACTGCACTAGCATATGGTTCCTTGGAACAGGTTTCTGCTGCTGAAGAACAACAAGGCACCGCTGCACCAAATCTCGCTGAGGAAACTCATCGAATTGTTATTGAGGTATGATAGTGAATCGATGCTTTGTGTGTTGGAATCGTGGCATCATTTTCTCTCGTGTATAGTAAGATGTTGAATACTGCCTACAAGACTTTCTATCTGATACTACGAGATATCATACTATACATTGTCCCGGTCGTAGAAGAGATAATAGGAAATTATCAAAAAGGATTCAGAAAAGTATCGAATCTTCGCCATTTTGCCAAGTCTGTGAAGATGGCATAGTCGTGGTTTATCAGTTACTTTGCTCTGACCATCAAGAACCAGGGAGTTGCAACCTGTCTTTTCTTCAACTCGAAAGCGGAAACAATTATGACATAGACATGACATGACTTAATTGTGTTGAGGCTCTCTTGTACAGAAGAAGCTTATCAAAAAAATCTTGCAGGCTGCACAAAATCTCGGGATACAGATTAACGACAAAAGACCAAACTCTACTGGCATCCTGAGCGATCCTGCTAATAAAAGCGATTTACGCAGGGGTTATGTACAAGTGATTACACCTTCGGCCAATTGACAATACCCCAGAACTCTAGCAACGATCAACAGGATTGACGAGCTCTATGAGCTATATGATAATCTCCCAGTTATGCATCGAATAAGACTAGCCAGGCTCCGGTGGGCTAGACATGTCATGCGAATAGAACCGGACGACTCAACCAGCATTTTTTTTCTATAGCATGCCATGACCGCGGTAGTAGCTCCGACTAAGTAAGTACACACACGTTTGCCCCGGAAAGGTTACTGCATTGGATTGCATTTCCTCGTACCTACCATATCGGGATCGGTCGCGAGTTCTCCTTCACGGTGGTCCAGCCAATGGGTCATGCGGGGGTTCGCAAAAGACCATATCATTGGCATTACGATGTCGATGGATTGGATCGCTCATTAGAATCGGACGAAAGTCGATCGATGTAAGACAAAACCTCCGATGTACACGTTGGCACGTTGCCCATCAATATGCGTGATTAGTGTGTGCATACATTAGCTTCTAATTATCCCACCCCGAAAACCTCACACGCGGACGCTGAGCGACTTTCTGTATGATGTCGCTTGAGTAAAAAGAAAAACGCAAAAAGATTGAAAGAAAACAAGCGTCAGATCGACAGCTTTCGATGGATGGTAAGGGTTTGATGTCGGTTTGATAGTTTTGTGTGTGAAAATTCCGGTTCACTTTGCTGCTGGTAGTTGGTCGGTAGACGGGTGAAGGGCTGACGATCGACGATCGTATGGCAGCGATCGTTGCGAGTGGATTAATATGCGCTTGAAATGCATACTCTTATCCCCACGCATGCACCAAATACCCGTGGGCACTTGATACACACAGACCCCGGCTACTAGAGAGAGAGAAAGATTTATAGATACCGACCAATTTGTCACCCGAGGTTTTTCTAGTCAGGCGTAGTGCAAAGTGTCTCTCCTTCTAGGACCGGAGGAGTTGTCTGCTACATTTCGGATCGGTTGGGTTTGATTTATGTAATTAGAGGAGCTTACGTTAATGGACTATCAAGTTGTAATAAGTTATTTTCACACTTGCTAAACACGGTACCCGTACGGTCAATGTGGTGGTGGGTTGGCATTAAGGTGGTCCACCCGGCATAAGCTCGTTTTATTTTTCTCTATCAAAATATGCATCTTGTAATGCGGTTTCACATACGAAAGACAGCGAATAAAAGGAGGCTTTTGTGTAGTGTTGTATTAATAGACAGTAGGGGTTTTTTCTACATTTATTTTTTTAAAATAAATATTATTTACATCACTTTCGTATACAATTCTTCCTATCCGCACGTAATATGAAATGAATGTAGAACAAAAAATAACAATAGCAATTCAATAGGTAATAGTGAATTTTGCAAGAAATATAAAAAAACACATTTCATGCCAGTCAGTCAAATGTTTAATGTTATAAAAACCTAATCTAGCTAATTTTGTACAGCCTTTTTATGCGATGAACGTTTGTTTTTTTCTAGCAGGAGTTCTCAGGAAGGCTTCCTAGCGACTCCTCGTAATCGGTTCCGCCTTCGAGTGTCTCCAGTGATACCGGGGAAGTCTTTCGTCGGGCTTTTCGTAGTCGAACAGTGGACCGATCTCCTCACCATCGCTGCGCAGATCACTGTCCACATCGATCTCGGACTCGGGAGAAGGATTTTCTGTGAGAATTGAAGAGATAAAGACATAGAGTTAGAGCTCAGGATGGTTCGAAGTAGTTGAGTTGATAGTGGAGCTACCTACCTTCGTGAGTTTTCATGTGGGCCTTTAAGTTGCAGGCAAGCGCGAAGGATTTCTTGCAAACTTCGCAAACGTGTGGCTTATCACCTGATGAACAGATAAAAGAGATGAAGTTTTACATTAGTTAAACACTCTAAACTGATTATTTTCATTTATTGGAAGTGCCCTCAAAAAGCTCAACTCTTCGAAAGGTGTCGCAATTTAAGAAACGTAAGCTCAAAACACAAACACCACGAGCTTCTCGTCGATGCAACCCGAAACGGCCACAAACCAGCAACCCATTTATCAACCCAAACCTCTAAAAAAGAAATGCGAAAAAAAGAACGCTAAAGGCTGCTACCGAACTTTATCAATCCAGCGTTGCCCGCGTTTCGCCGTTGATGGTGTACCCCGGCTACTAGAGAGAGAGAAAGATTTATAGATACCGACCAATTTGTCACCCGAGGTTTTTCTAGTCAGGCGTAGTGCAAAGTGTCTCTCCTTCTAGGACCGGAGGAGTTGTCTGCTACATTTCGGATCGGTTGGGTTTGATTTATGTAATTAGAGGAGCTTACGTTAATGGACTATCAAGTTGTAATAAGTTATTTTCACACTTGCTAAACACGGTACCCGTACGGTCAATGTGGTAGTGGGTTGGCATTAAGGTGGTCCACCCGGCATAAGCCCGTTTTATTTTTCTCTATCAAAATATGCATCTTGTAATGCGGTTTCACATACGAAAGACAGCGAATAAAAGGAGGCTTTTGTGTAGTGTTGTATTAATAGACAGTAGGGGTTTTTTCTACATTTATTTTTTTAAAATAAATATTATTTACATCACTTTCGTATACAATTCTTCCTATCCGCACGTAATATGAAATGAATGTAGAACAAAAAATAACAATAGCAATTCAATAGGTAATAGTGAATTTTGCAAGAAATATAAAAAAACACATTTCATGCCAGTCAGTCAAATGTTTAATGTTATAAAAACCTAATCTAGCTAATTTTGTACAGCCTTTTTATGCGATGAACGTTTGTTTTTTTCTAGCAGGAGTTCTCAGGAAGGCTTCCTAGCGACTCCTCGTAATCGGTTCCGCCTTCGAGTGTCTCCAGTGATACCGGGGAAGTCTTTCGTCGGGCTTTTCGTAGTCGAACAGTGGACCGATCTCCTCACCATCGCTGCGCAGATCACTGTCCACATCGATCTCGGACTCGGGAGAAGGATTTTCTGTGAGAATTGAAGAGATAAAGACATAGAGTTAGAGCTCAGGATGGTTCGAAGTAGTTGAGTTGATAGCGGAGCTACCTACCTTCGTGAGTTTTCATGTGGGCCTTTAAGTTGCAGGCAAGCGCGAAGGATTTCTTGCAAACTTCGCAAACGTGTGGCTTATCACCTGATGAACAGATAAAAGAGATGAAGTTTTACATTAGTTAAACACTCTAAACTGATTATTTTCATTTATTGGAAGTGCCCTCAAAAAGCTCAACTCTTCGAAAGGTGTCGCAATTTAAGAAACGTAAGCTCAAAACACAAACACCACGAGCTTCTCGTCGATGCAACCCGAAACGGCCACAAACCAGCAACCCATTTATCAACCCAAACCTCTAAAAAAGAAATGCGAAAAAAAGAACGCTAAAGGCTGCTACCGAACTTTATCAATCCAGCGTTGCCCGCGTTTCGCCGTTGATGGTGTGCTGTGCTGCGTCTTTTATAAATATTTCTCCGTTAATCGTTTTAGCTACTTCGCTTTTGGAGCTTGGTGGCGCACCGGGGAGTGGGCTTTTGGGTGATGGGATGATGTGGATCGAAGTTAATTTTTATTCCCGCACATCCTCACCGTACCATCATCCTTGGGGCATTTTGTGTGTGTGTGTGTGGTGCTGGTAGATTGGATCCAGAGTAGAGGGATAGTGGACAGATAGGGAGAGTACTGTACTCTATACAGAGGATGCCACATTCACGCTAGTCATCGAACGTGCATGTGGGTCTCTTTGTTGATGATGGAAGGTCTTTCTCAGTTTGTGGTTTTCGGGCTGCATAAGTGTTGCGGTGAGTTGCTATCGTTAAAAACGAATGTTGTGGCGGGATGAATCATCTGATGCTGTAGGGACTTGTTTTGTGAAGTAGTGGCCATTGCAAAAAGGTAGCCGATTGTCACCTTGATGATGTGATCTGGTTGTTGTAACCTTTTTCTTAACATTTAATACGTCCTCAGGAAGATACCAACTATTGCACATTTGAATTGATGCCAAGTCCATCCCCAAACTGCATCGATCTGCAGTTAAAAAAACCTCATACACCACGATCCTCTCCGTCGTGCCGTGATTTAGTTTTCGGTTTCAGAATCACCGATGGGACACTGAGCAGCAAGGCAGAAAACGGCAGCGTCATCATCAGCATGATCATCAACATCCTCACCGCAACAAGCAGCAGCGCCTCTTTACTGGCCCATCGGAGATCCATCGTTACCGGTGATTGCTGCTACCAACCATTGCGAATGAGATTGAATCGTGGTTGGGAAGAAAACGCGGACCGGTCTGGGCGGTGGGCCGAGGGAAAAGGCGTTCGCCGGCAGCGCTGCCCATCACAATCGTTCGGACGAACGGAGGCCAGACAGATAAATCACGACATCCACCGGGTGAAGACGCACGACGACGCCGTTCCGCAGTACCCCGGTCGAATCACCCCAAACAGCACAAAGAGGATCTGTCTTAGCATCACCGCCACCGACTTGACCCATATGGGTCCCGTGGCGTGAAACAGGTGGTGGAGAGGTCAGGATGGTTGATCTATGGAAATGGAGTACTCGGAGTATGGGTTTGCAGGGCGACAGGAGGGCAGAACAGATGGGAGAGAAAACCAATTTAGTTTTAATTTCTTCTTCGGCCAGCTTCCTTAGCTCCACCAACGCTCCATCTTCCTCGCTTTGCTTTACACTTGCCGTTTTTTTAAAACAACAGAACCGTCGAGCACGACTTCGCTTTGGCTGGTGAGTAACTGGTTTCGTACCAATTCGGAGTACCGGGTAGAGCACACCATTTACTGGAGCGTGTGTGGTGGCGCGTATTAAATTATTGTGTTTTCGTTATAATTTATATTAATCGTATTCTCGCACACCGTTACTGCTGGAGATCAATCTCGTGCAATCTGGGTGTTGATGATGTGGAAGGTGAAGGTGATGGTGGAGCGTGGCGGCGGTGGCGGCAGATCGTGAATCTTTGACGGATCCCGCCTTCTAAGGTTTGCCCTTTATGCCTCGGGAAAGGGTATGAACTTTGATGCCAGCTATGAGGTGTTTTGCAAAGTTTCTAAGTTTGTTTGGAATACTAAAAAATATGTGACAGATCCAGTACCATCGTGAGAAATCAAAATAGACAGATGTGGCAATTGCTTCTTTGGTGGGACTCACACTACATTATGTATTCTGAGCCGTGTGAACAAAGTTTCATTATATAAGGCTGTCTTTTATAGTTTTGTAGACAAAAATCTCTCACAGTTCTTAGCATTGAGTTTTTGGTGGGACTCACGCTACATTATATATTCTGAATCCTTTTTAATAGCGAAACTTACAGTAAAACCTAATAATGAGATAAAACAAATAAAACCAAAATAAAAGAGGTTCCCTTTGTTCCTTCCCTAATCCCACAACAACGTCGGCGCCAACCGATCCGGGAGGATTGTCTATTATCGATTCTAGAATCTGATCGGACCTGCCGGGATTGGAGCACCAGTCCAAACGGTGGCAATTAATATCTTCCACTGCGGGAGAACGGAGGTTGAGCTAATACACTAAGCATGCTAGACTTTCCCCAAATCGCTTCACCCCAAGAGAGAGGGTACTTCTTTGGTTGTGCTGATTAATTATGGCTTATGGTAATTAATGGAGGGAAAATTATCCAACACCGTTCACCGATCGCGAACCAGCGGCAACATAAATATTCGTAAGCTGACCTAGGTTTGGGTTTCGATCGACTGGCTACTGTTTTGGATTGCGAGAGAGAGTGGCGTGATGATTTATAGGAAATTAAAAGGCTTTTTTGCATCGTGTTCAGTTGCTTGTTGTGAAGCTGTTGGGATAGTTATGGAGCATATGGAGAGAGAGAGAGAGAATGGGTCCTAAGTCTTAAATCAGCTTATGGTAACTGGTAGCAGATCACCACCATCACGAACGTTGCGTGTGGTGATTATCGTGCGTTATTCGATTGTTCTACATTCATTCGAGGTGAGTTGGGACCGTGAGAAAGGTTGAGATCCTTTCCGTGGCGTGCTGGATTAATATCGTTCTAGGCTAGGCCACCTAATAGAGCTATCATAGCGTGCGTGCTTCGATCATCCGAAAGCCAGGTATGCATTTGTGCTGTGTTCGCTCGTCTCCGATTAGTGACTATCTAGAAATTAATCTTAATCCTTGAACCAATCTGCTTGGAGCGAAGAACCGCAGGTCGAGATCCTGCTTTTTCCAACCCAGAAATGGCCGTCATCAATCAAAACAATGGCGTGAAAGCTGATTCTCGCCGATGGACTATGATGGACAGGTCGGGATCCTTTTTTCCTGCGTGTTTATCCTAACTTACGTTTTCCTTTATCTCACTTTACCCATTTCCTCAATTAACCTATCGGTGGGAACTTCGGTGCAAAGGAAATAGGATTCATTTAGTTATGTCCTACATAAAAAAAAATACGTATCAACACCCTTCACCCATATCCACAAATTCCGGTACTATTTATCGTGGATTATAAAAAATATTATCTTGCGTGAAAATGGTCTTCTTCATGGTCGGGGTCCAAAGAAACGAAGCGAAAGGATCAACAACGACCATCGATTGCTTTAACAGACCAGCAGTTGCACGTCAGGAAGTCAGGAAGCGGATGGCCGTTAAAAAAAAGGATGTACAGGTCTACACATGCAGGTCCGTGTCCTGGCTCGGGAAACGTTTATCCCATTTTTTACGTGCTACAGTTGCTGCTGCTGCTGCTGGTGGTGATGATCGTTCCTTCTTTTGCGTCGATCACGCCAACAAACGAACCACTTGACTCTTACGAGTTCGTCTTTATTTCTCTCTCTCTCGTTTTCTCTTTCGGAATTCTATCCTTGTATTTGGTAACGATTCTCCCTCAGCCCTAGAGGGTGTATATCTTTTACTTCGTTTTGGTCGTAAACCAGCAACCTGACTGCATATGCTGTCCACATCCCAGTATTCCAGAAGGACACGAATGCCCTCACTAGGGTTGGAGTTGTTTTGGTATTTGGTGGTTACCGGGATCTTACAGAAAGTTCCGGCCCTAAATCAAGCATGTCGAAAGCCAAATGTTTCCGCTTTACACGCAACAATGAGGCTCCCTGGCTCGGCAAATCGGCCAACGCCATGTGCATGTCCTTCAAGCGAGGGCAAAAGAAAGAGCGCGCGCACACACTCACATTGACTCACCGGTTGCTGGTTCCCCGGAGGCCTTTTTCTTAATGTTTTCACTAACGAACAGGTGAGTGAACCATTTGGTGTAGTCTTCTTTATTCTTTGTTATGTGGATTCGCCATAAGTTGCGTTTTTTAAAAGTGAAACGTACGATCGTGCACGTTGCAATCGAGTCTTTTGCGTACTGAGCGGGTTTTAATGTGTGGGCCACAAGCGTACTTACCGGTGTGCAGGAAGAGATGGTTCTTGAGATTGGTTTGCTTGGAGAAGCCTCGCGAGCAGATGTGACACTTGAACGGCCAGGACCCGTTGTGGACGTAGGTGTGTGATTTCAGATCGCCCGGCGTTGGGAATGACTTGGAGCAGAGACTGCATTTGTGCGGTTTATCCTGCCATACGATGAAAGTAAAGAGGGAGAGAACGAAAAAAAAGCGGTTAGAATCAATTGAATCATCTCTCCGGGTGAATATTTAGGTCCTTTTACCAGGAACGAAGGAGTGTGGTTGGTTTTGAAATAGTGTTGTAGCAAAGCACGGTGATAAAAATCGATTCTAAAAGGTTTTTTTTTGTTGCTGTTGGTCTTTCTCTCATTTCAAACGCAAAGGTAACCCGAACGGATGCAATTCGGTCACTTTTACGGCAGGTGTTTTGTTTGGGTGCGTCGGTATGCTTCGGACAGGAATTTTATGGATAAAAATCTTCCCAGCAACTTCGTTATGTCCTTTGGCGGGTCTCGCCAAAGCATGATGGGTTAAATGCGTTTCGTGCCTGGATCTGTTCGGTTTCGATTATGGACGGATTGTTTCAGTTTTTATTGGTTTATGATTACCGGCAATCAACCTGTCGGATCTGACCGGGAGCGGATGTTGTTGTAGATGTGGATGTGAGAAGGGTTGATCGTCGGTATCTAACAAATGTTGCTGTTTTTTATCTGTTAAAAACTCCGGTAATGGGTTTGATTTTATGAGCATTAAGTCGAACATATTGTACGAAGAAAGCTGGTACCTAAAAATTTGGGTTATTTTTGTGGGAAATTCCTTTAAAAAAGGAATTGTGCAGCGTTTTTGAAGTCATGGTTTTTTATTTAAATACATCGAATTTTACAACATTTGATTTTAATTGTTCTTGTCACTGTTATTCAGCCGGTAAGCAGCAGTAAAGTAATTTGAGATGATATCTTAAATTCTTGCTTTATGAAGGATATTGAGGTTCTTCTAGTTGACTTTAAACTTTCGATACTTGGGTCGAACTTCAAAAGCCTATATTAAGTATATAATAAAAGATTTGGAGCTAAAAATTGTTTGTCTAAAAGAGCTTATATGCTCCACCACGACAGTACTCATAATTGGAGATCTGGGTTTGAAGAGCTGTGAAGCATTTGTTCAGAATAGAACGCTGTAATGGAGACTCGGTGTTAGCTAGAATTAAGTTTAAATAGGCATAGACGATGTTACAGATTTCTTAAGCGTTTAAATATCCACTAGATCCTTCTAAACCTTGTTATTGGTTTATGATTACCGGAAATCAACCTGTAGGATCTGACCGGGAGCGGATGATGTTGTAGATGTGGATGTGAGAAGGGTTGATCGTCGGTATCTAACAAATGTTGCTGTTTTTTATCTGTTAAAAACTCCGGTAATGGGTTTGATTTTATGAGCATTAAGTCGAACATATTGTACGAAGAAAGCTGGTACCTAAAAATTTGGGTTATTTTTGTGGGAAATTCCTTTAAAAAAGGAATTGTGCAGCGATTTTGAAGTCATGGAATTTTACAACGTTTGATTATAATTGTTCTTGTCACTGTTATTCAGCCGGTAAGCAGCAGTAAAGTAATTTGAGATGATATCTTAAATTCTTGCTTTATGAAGGATATTGAGGTTCTTCTAGTTGACTTTAAACTTTCGATACTTGGGTCGAACTTCAAAAGCCTATATTAAGTATATAATAAAAGATTTGGAGCTAAAAATTGTTTGTCTAAAAGAGCTTATATGCTCCACCACGACAGTACTCATAATTGGAGATCTGGGTTTGAAGATCTGTGAAGCATTTGTTCAGAATACAACGCTGTAATGGAGACTCGGTGTTAGTTAGAATTAAGTTTAAATAGGCATAGACGATGTTACAGATTTCTTAAGCGTTTAAATATCCACTAGATCCTTCTAAACCTTGCAGCTACAGTACAATAAGATCTTCTAGAACGTTCTCTATTGAAAATCGTCAGTATTTAACAGATGTTTGTTAAATAAACAAGACTGATTAGTTGCCGAAGCAAAACATAACCATCCAAGTTAAAACTTCCGAATCTCTATTATCTTTCCAAAACATCCAAAGAATTGCTCCAATTATTGAGGATTCTGAGCGGATCTGACCGGAGTCACTAAACCCGATTCGTTGTGTAAAAAGGTGCCCGAAATTGTTCCCTTAACGGTAGGAAATTTATATCCCCTACCCAAAAAAGTCTGCACACATTTTTGCCGGCACCGCATCAAAGCATATCTCACTAATAGCTGGCCGTAACTCACGACGTTCTTAATCGTTGCTCGTTTCGCTGCTGCTGCTGCTGCCGACTCGACTGCTCCACACCGGTGGCATCACTTTCGATTATACGGGTGCTTTCGCTACAACAACTACTGGGTGAGATTACTCCCGGAAGCCGATAGCCGGTCGTACGCTCAAAAACAAATAATGCGCTGCGAAATGGATCCTGCGCCGAAGCCCGGCACCGGGTAGCAATAATATTGACGCACATACCGCAGGTCCCCGACCATCAGGACTGTGCTGGGAACCAGTGCAGCGGGAGTTCTTTTCATCCAGACCGCCTCACAAAGTCACAGGTAACGGCGCGCACACCGAACCAACCAGCAAACGGATAAGGATGTTCGAGATTCGTTCCGGGAACGCGTGTAGGTTGTGCCCTCGGAAGGAGACCAAAAGAAGGATCTCTGTGCGTGTGTGTGAAACTGTCGCGAAAAGTATATTGATACACCCCGAAATGTTACGGGTCATAACGTAAATGGTGCATTATCGCTAAGGTCGCTCGATTTGCCCTGTTTGCTTGCTCTGGGCCTGCCGGGTTTGGCTTTGTGTCACGGGACTCTCGGGTCGTTCGGTATGACCGGTGTCGGTACGGCGCTTTTATGACTTTTTTTTTCGTTATTTTTCTGCTGTTGTTGTGGTTTCGTTTCGTACTCGTACGGGGACCTGGGGATCGTCCAGAAGAGAGAAGAAGAGAAAAAAAGCACAAACTTCCAGAAGCCAAGGATGCGGTTACTAAGGGTAGAAGTTGCAACAGCGCAGTCGTCTTACCATGCGCTCTGTTTTGCTTCTTAATGAAGCCTCTCTTTCTGGGTTTCCGCATCCCTTTCGCCGTTACCGTTCATACTGATTGTGTATCAAAACAGTTAAAAATAAAACCGGTCCATTACAGAAAACCAAATGGCTTCATTCGGGTCGGGTTGGGTCTGTTTTTTTTTGTTGGTGTTTATCAGCGAAATATGAATGTTTATATTGGAAATTAGTTTGCGCCTCGCGTTTCCCACTGCATACGTTCGTTCCTAAAGGTTTCGTTTTTAATTTACATTATTAAAAACATTAGTAAAAGTGGTTTTGCTCGGCAAAGAGGCTTACAGAGTTAATTGCATCAGAATAACGGGTTGGAACTGTTTACTGTTTAAGTGTTTCCACAACAAAAATCCCTGCAATAGCCTTAGAAGGTGACGGAGAGATCAATTTTTAATCAATACATTGTACCGTATTCTACTGTGCTGCAGCTTAAGACGTGCAATCGTTAAGCGAAAGAATAATCAGTTTTATTGACTGTCTAAAAAAAAAGAAGACATCAAGAAAACAAAGCCGATATCCTTCCACAATGGCTACAGGGCAGATGTGGCGTGTTTTTGTATATTGAAATTAAAAATTTTACATTCCCCCCTGATACGATATCTTATCGAGGTTCTGGTTTCATGTTTCCGATTGTGACAAAACTTCAACTAAAAATCGTCCACCATTCGTGGAGGTGACCTTTTGCGGTTGGGAAGTTTCGGGACAGCTTGGTTCCAACTCTCGGATCCCGAAAAGCGATGTAGAGAAATATGAGTTGTACACACTAACCGCTCAACTTGGGCCTCCCCGATCTGGTTTGATATTTACGAAACCAGCTGTATCGCGTGGCTACGGAATATCGGGAGATGACAACGGTTACGCAGGGACGAAGATCTAACCGTAGACACCAATCTCCAAGTACAACTCAATCGATCATAGGGGATGGTATCGGTCAGTTTGTGGCGTGGGGAAATTGGAGGTAGTTTAAACATCGAACCCGGGTGACAACATTGAAGCTGACTTTGATTGATGGGATCGACGCAAAGGTTCGAACGGGCTCAACCGAGAAATGGGCGTCCGCAACTTATATTCCCATCGTATCGGCCTGATGCCGATCGTATGGCACAGTGGCTCGTACGGGCACAGAACCACAGAAACCTGTCTAATTATCTTTTTAATAAATTCTTTTTAATTAAGTTCCAAAAGAACCAGAACTCACACGCACGCACCATTCGGTTCGGTAGATGAAAGTGATGTGTTTCGCCCGCGAGATATAAACGGGTTTTATGGGTTTCTTCGGGTTCTTCGGCGACGAACGTTTCAGAATCGTCGCCAGCGATCGTACGGTGTACACCGTGTGTGTGTGTTTTTAGAAAATGCGAAAATTGAGAAATTCTCTTTGATTGCAAATGAGATGAGAGGTATCTTGGTATCGGACAACGGACCGTGCGGAATGCATTCTAGATGACGGTTTATATCTTCATCCCCGGTGCAGCTTGCCGGGTGGTAATTAAAGTGGCTAATAATCATAAAAAACACGAATGTTGTGGTATTTTTTTTGTCTCTCTTCAGAAATACGGGAGGATCTTGACACAAACGTACGGTTGGGTTTAGCGTTCGCAGTGGATGTTGTTTGGTGTATACCCCTATACGACTCATAAAAACCGATAAGAAAGGGATAAATGTTTTAATTACTGGACGAATCGCGGAATGTGGCATCCTTTCTTCGGATGGTTGCAATTTTTGGTCGCAAAAAAACATGATGAGGCCTTACCTTGATGTGCGTCATCCGGTGGTAGTAGAGGTTAGAGCTGGCGGTGAACCGTTTGCCGCACACTTGACACTGGTGAGGCTTTTCGCCCGAATGTATCCGGACGTGGGTATTGAGCGAGCTGGACGTGCTGAAGCCCTTGCCGCACACACCACACACGTGCGGCTTTTCGCCGGTGTGTGTGCGCATGTGACGCTTCAGAAGACTAGGACGATCGAACGCCTTCCCGCACACCTCACACGGTAACATGGCCCGCTCGGAACGGGCCGTCGGACGAGCCTTCGGTGAGGCCCGGGATCCCGGTCCGGTGGAGATCGCCGCCAGCTCTAGATCCAGCCCTGCGTCACACCGATCGCCACCGGTACTGGCACCGGACGAGATCGAGATCGATGAGTCGTCGCCCGACACGGATTTGTGTTCGTCTTCGGCGCCCGACGACGGTGAGATCGGTAGCATCACCCGCGACAGGAGTGACGTCGAAAGGTCGAGCGGTGAATCTGCAAAGGGTAGCGAGTCAGAGGGAAGAGTCCGATAAGTGATCGCACAACGCTGATCGCAACATGCGGATTTGTTCATAGCACACTCGGGGTGTGTGTCGCTGCCAAAGTTCTCGCGAAGCTGCTACACTTAACGCCTCGTTTATTAATCGACGATCATTAGCGCTAATCTAGCTCATTCATTTCACACCGCTTCATTAATTGTGCAGTCGGGAGTTTTATCATTGCACACACACACGAACGTTCGCTGCAACCGGTAAGCTTCCTGGACCCCGGGTAAACCTGGTGACAGGAAATTAATTCCCACCAGCGCTTGTGCCAGCCAAAGTGTTATGGAAATCAGTTTCGGGCTTAATTACTCCCGATTCTCCCGAGTCGCCAGTTGCGGAGCGTTCCCGGACAGCTCCACTACTCGAGAAAGGAGATCATTATAACTGATTTTGAGTTAACACTCGGAAACGAATACGAACCCCAAGTCCGTAAAGGTGCAACAAAGCTGCAGCTGCAACTGCACAAAGGAAATGGCCATCAGGAAACCTGGCGACCAGAGCTCCAAACAAGAATTCCAACGTCCCAACCACGCGGTTCCAATAATCTCGAAGGGTAATCTACCGAATTATTTCAATTATTTTCTTGTTAAGAAACACAACACTCATTTGTGTGTATTAATTTAAGCTCTCTTTCGGGAGCGATCCCGTCCCACAGTGGCCACAGTCCGCGCTGTGACCTCCAAACCGCGATCCCGATTACACAAACGAGAGCCGGCTATTATTGATAAAATCACTATTTTATTTATTACGAAAAATCGCTCTCGTCGTTCCCTGTGCGAATAACGTACCGTGTGCGTGTGCTGCGAGCCGTACGTGTGATGGGTGAAATGAATGCTATCGCAGATAGTCTTCAGATGATCTCGAACGAAACGGGCTTTTGTTTCTTCGGCGACCACCCCTTAAAAGGGTATTAGGCGGTGAAGAACTTGTTGCAGAGGGCGCTCCTTACCTTCGAGGATCGAGTCCATCGTTTGGCGATACAGCTGGCTACGCATCCGGATAAAGAACAGCTCCTCGGGACCCTCGGGCAGATAGTAAACGACCAGCTCCTGATGCGACGGGATTGCCTTCACGATCTCGTAGATCGGCTCACCTTTCACCTTGGCGCAGACCACGTTCACCTGTGGGCCGTACGTTTCCGACACGCGCAGGAACCGGATCCAGTTGCAGTGTCGTACCGTTCGTCCATTGACACTGGTGATCTCGTCGTACAGTCCAAACCGGTGTCGAATCTGTAACGGAGGGAGTGTAAACGTACGGTTATTACTCTATCCTAACAAGCTGCCAGGCGTCAAACGAGGTGCCTTATGAGGCTAAATAGCTATTTCCTGTGTTAAATCGTACGCTTTCACTCA
>KZ062634.1:0-15038 GCA_002091835.1 Anopheles maculatus
CAACAACAACAACAACTACACTGCCCGGTGTACAGATCCCGGACAGGCTCTAAAGAGTTACGCGCGTGTGTGTGTGTGAGCCGTAGCAGCACAAGGTGTAGGTGGAGGTTCTTATGAGTGCCAAAGCTAGGTACGGTGCTGGTTCTCGGGGGAAAAAAATCTCCTCTGTCCGTTATGCACCCGGAAGCCGTACTGCAGTTTTGCGTATAGTAGCGTCGTGCCTTATCTTCAAGGTACTCGTCGGCCGACACTCAACCGCGAACGACGACGCCTGTCCGCGGTGTGATTTTGGAGGTTTTGGAGATGTTGGGCTTGGGTTGGGATGGGGTTTCCTTTCCGAGCCGGGCCTACTGTTGTGCAACGGTGGTACGCGAAAACACGCACTCGGCGTGGACACACAACACGAACACGACGATCAACACTGTGTACAGCACACGATCACGATCGTACACAATGGGGACGGGGAAACGGCCGCCAAAGAAATTGCTTGCTCACTTCCGACGTTTTTGGGACACTTCCGCTCGTCACTGCGCACACATACACACATTCAAAACCACCAACTTCCGACGGACGGTTTCGGAAGTTTATAGCTTCCCCTGCTGTTTGTGATTTCTTCGAGGGGGTGGGGGCGGTCACTATAGAACGGCCTGTTACACACACGCACAACAACGCACACGCACAGGACACATACGAATGCCCGGTGGGACAAAATGCGGTACACACTGGTTCCGCACTGGGTGCGCGTACTGTTTCGTTTGGATCGTCGCTGCTAACTGCTGCTAAGGTCGTATCCGTTCCACCACTGGGTGCACCGATGCCGGTTTAATTCCATATCTCGTACCGCTGATAGCGAACTCACATCACGACCGGGCCCCGATACGTATGCACGCGTATCTTCTTGCGGCCGCAGTTTTCGAACTCCTTGGCGTGGAGTTCGCTCCGATCCGGGACACTAACTAGCGTCGGTAGCTTCCGTAGACTACCACACTATACGTGACACTTTTGGGGTCTCCCTGGGCAGGCAGGGCAGCTCGGAACGATTCGGTTGGTAATGACACTCGCGCGAGAACATACCCTACGGGATACGTTTTTCTGACGCTTCACACTGACACTTGTTAGCGGATGGTGCAGGTGCTGTGGAACGGATTGAAAGATAAGAATCAGGAAGTGATTCAAAACCTTTTTATCAACACGATTATCGTAACATTACAAAAAACGGGTTGAAATATTAAAACCTGGGCGCTTCACTGCAATCAATACGCATGATTATTTTGCTCGAATCACTACTAGAAAAGCACTGATACTAGAATTCGCACTGGGTCCTGCCATAAACCAGCGGACGTCTTCATGTGTCAGCACTTTCCACACTGTGATTTGCACATTATCTCTCTTCTTTTCTCTCACTCTCTTTTCTTCTCTTTTTTTCACTCATTTTCGCTTTCGCTCACTCTCTCTCTCTCTCTTTCTCTTTCTCTCTCGCCCAAGTGTCTCATTGTTTGTTTGTTGATTTTTCCTTTCTTTTTTGCAACACTCGACATACATAGATATTTGTAGCAGAATTAGACCTTCACTTTACTCGATTAAACACTGGGCAGTTTAATGGCAATTTCCCGGTAATGTTAAACTTTTCAAGAAACACACACACATACGCACAGTCGCACATTTTCCTAAATTGAAGCAAAGATCAAACGACACAACGGCAGCGAATAACGAGACACGTACCAAAAGAAAAAAAAAAAGGACGATCTGTGAGCACCACGGGGCGAAAGCGAGCGAACCTGAAGATTAAAGCACCAAGCACCAGACACGCGATCTTGCTGCTCTAATAATGCCGGACACACTATTATTAGACGGGTCTTGCTTACTCCTCCGTTAAGGTTTTCGGTACGCTTCACTTATTTACATTCTCCTTTCGCGTGCTGACCGACACAAACGCTCTCCCCCACACACACACGAACAACGCCGGGCGAGGGTCACATTTCGCAAGGGACAGTGGACCGCGATTTCCCGAATCCCACCTGTTTTTAATGCTCGTCAGACACACGGCAGAATGCTCGAATTTCTTCGCGACAGAGATAGCGGAGCGAGAAATTTCGGTGAGTTTTGTTTTGGGGCGAAAGAGATTTTGCTTGCGAAAGTGCCCGGTAAGGATCGGCGTAGGTGCGGAGGGTGCGCGCACGTTTGCCCGGTTTGACAGGTGGTGCTCGAGCCAGAACCCAGTCCGAATTTCTCGGCGATCCTCAGCTTTGTGGGGCAGGGAGTAAAAATAAAGAAAATGGAAAGGATTTTGAAAGGCCACTGTCACTGCTTTTTGGTGCCTTGTCCCGTCCACTTGTCACATTAAGGATGAATACTAGACTTTTCGCTTCGTATAAATATTGATCGCATTTTAAAACACACACACTACTTCATACGAGATCAATGATCAATTTCACGCAATTACCCTACAGTGGTTCCTTCCGGATTTTGTGATCGAAGGGGGTGGGGGGAACCCCGGTTTGCGATAAAACGCGGAACACAAACACACAGCACAGTGACGCCACCGAAGACGACAACGCTTCCTCACTCGACAGCACCTTTGGGTCGACTAAAAATAAAGTCTAAAAGAAGCTGCAGCGGAAGTCGCACCCGTCTGCTCGCGCATGCCCTAAGCGCTCTCGTGTCGCGGCCGAACAGGTCGGATTCTCTCATCATCTGGTCACGAAAACGCCGACACGCTTCCCTGCTGCTGTACGTGTCCCCTATTACCGGGCAGCATTTAAAACCCCAATCTCGCGGAGAGAAGCGTGTTAATAATAACCTGTACCAGCGTGCGCCAGCCAGCAACCGTGGCGTCGTCGACGTCCTCCCGGGGAATCGGCATGATCGCACGATCTCCCCACCGAGGGAGCTCTGGTAACCAGCTGGTGGTGTTCATCCCTTATTTTTCGTTAACCTTCGGGTGTGGTGTGATTTTGAGATAGATCGGATTTGGTACATCTGTCGTTTGGTAATGTTTTACGCATGGAACTCATTTTGAGAACCATTTTTTAATGAGCTAGACGATAAAGTTTTTATGCGTTTCCAAATTATGATAAGCTGCGTTGGAAATTTATGTGTTTGAGTAAGAAAGAACCTCTTCCTGAGTGTTCATTAATTTCTCTTATCGCATGTGTGCTTACTGATGCTAAAAAGATTTACCCAAACGTAGAATGTATGTACATTAGAGATGTGATTTTCGGTTTCCTTCAAAAGAATGACTCGTAATATTTCACTCTCTCGAAAGAGTCGACTCTCGAATCGATTCTTTAAGGAGTTTTGAAGAAGGAATATTTTCCATCTGTCGTCAAACCTTTTTCCAAAGAAAATGTGGCTCTATCACCTACCATCTAAAGCTTCACACTTGCGGATTATAGAGCCGATCCTTTATCAAAAAATATTTTGCCATTTTAATACCGTAATTACTTCACTCTCTACGCTGCATCACCTAGATATCGGTGATAGTAAGGATTGGTGAGAATTGCTCTAAGCATTGCCTTTAGATTATCTAATGACGAACCTCTGCAGAGCAAGAGGGAAGCAGGTCCTAGACACTGTTTGATAAGGCAGGTATGTCAAACTGGCGGCCCGCGGGCCGCATGCGGCCCGCTTAGACTTTAGATCTGGCCCGCGAACATGACTAAACTGCATATGTAATTGATTGTAAGATATCGAAGATAATCTTTTATACATTTTTGAATTACATTGATGCTCTCATTTTACTTTTTTGTTTCGTTGAAGCAATTCGAGAGTTAATTCTTGAAGAACACACTGATAAGTCGTACTTTTTATTCCGTTTGCTGACCTGTTTTCGCTGGTATGGACACTGGTCTGCACGGTTGTATAAGCGCATGATAAATTCGAAGCTACTGTTATTCCCTTCATGCGATCTTCATTCTACGCTCGTCCACTATGCGGAATCGCACATTTCTACGACTCTCTGAAGAGTTGTTAAAAAAGAATCAATTCGATCGTTCTTTGGATAGAATGACTCTCGATTGCAGAGTCGATTCTTTTCGGCCTCCGCTACTCTACGATTTTGCCCATAACTGTACCATATCAGCTGATAAAGTTGTAAAAAAGAAAAAGGAAACAAAGGTAAAATGGATCGTTAGGACACAGCGGCCACTAGGAACGTTTGCCCTTACTCTCGTCGTCTTGATGTTTTACACCACACACATGCACACCTTAGTGGTTGGAATCTCGATTCGAAACACAAACGCTACAAACTGAAGAGATAAACAACGACGTTTACGAACAACACCTTACGGGTTTTTTTTGGCTGCAACGAAAACAAATGCATTTTTTTTTCTAAACCTAAACACACAAAAAGCTTGTACCATCGTAACTGGCTGAGGTTACCTAGTGTGGGAATAAATTGTATTAAAATGATAACAATCAACAGCAACAAATAAAGCGAATGCTACCAAAAAAGGTGGAAAAACTACTTCCACCACTACATCTAGCTAAAAAGCGCGCATCTTTCCGGCTTCCGTGCTTGATACATGTTTGATTGATGGAAGCAGAAAATATGATCTTTACAATGGAAACAAACAGCAGGTTACAGGCAAGAAAAGGTGTAAAAGCGTCCTCACCCGTACCTGGATCGCCGGCCGGTAGACGATTCCTCTTCCTGTAGGGCCGCTATCCGCGCATTCGTCGTGGGCGGTTGCTTTTCGTAGCTAAACTTAAGCCCACCGCCGCCGCCACTGTTACTGTTACTGCTATCACCACTGAGCAGCGTCGATGGCGAGGAGGTGCGCTGGATCGTGCTCATCGGGACGGGCGAAATGCTCTGCAGCACGGAGCCCCCACTACCCGGTGGTGCAGTACCGGCCGGGGACAGCAGATCCGGCTGCTGTGAATGGGTGTGGTGCTGCAGTGATGTTATGACATTGGCACCACTGCCACCGGTCGCTAAGCCGGCGGCCGGAGACGATCGCATCGACGGTGATTGCCGTTCGAGATGGTGATGGTGCCGGTCGAGCGGTGCCGCTGAAGCTGACAGCCCGGTAGCGGATGAGGTGGTGCTGGAGGAAGACGACTGTATAATGTTCTGGGCCGTCGTTTGCTGCTGTATCACGGGACTAGAGCGATTCGTGCTGGCATTCTACATCGGAAGCGTTGTTTGGGGGAGGGCGAAAGAAAGAAAAACGGTAGCCAACGTTAGTAAAGGACAGTGTTTCGCCCTGTCAGTGGACAATATCCCCGCGTTCAAACACACAATTCCTTTCGAGCAATACAATCCTTCCCTTTGCAAAGGTACGCACACACACACACACATACAATCCCAACAACAAAAATGGTAACTGGCACTTACCATCAACTGATCACCCGTCCGGTGTGAGAGCTGTTGGTAGAGCGAGTTGCCTCCAGCGTTGCTACTATTACTATTCCCAATGCTGCCGGTGTTGCCGCCGTTACCCAACTGGCCGCCGGGTGATACAATGTTCGGGGTACTGTTGCTATTGCTGTTGCCACCGCTGCTGCTGCTGCTGCTAAGACTAGCGCTATGATTAACGTTGCTGCTACTGCTATTACTACTGTTACTAGCGGGTAGATTAACTCCAGGTACGGTTGCCGTCGACAGTGGAACCGACACCACCAGGCTCGGTGTGTGCGATGATGGCTGCTGAGGCGAGTGAGGCGTTTGCTGCAAAGAGGACCGAACACGGTCGGTGGGTAAATAATGGAGCCAAAAACCGTAAGAAAACACCAACAATCGACGGACGAATCCTCGTTCGGCGTGGCAACAAAACTTAAAAAACCCGATGCGCTTCGCGGCTACTGTCGCATCAAAACCAAAACGAAACGAAGTTGGTATGGTAAGTGTTTTTGTTTAACCCCCAGAAAGCGACATAAAACCATGTTTACACCGGGCAGCACCGGTACGCGGGTGCCTTAGGGGTAC
Source organism: Anopheles maculatus (assembly GCA_002091835.1). Classification (NCBI taxonomy): domain Eukaryota; kingdom Metazoa; phylum Arthropoda; class Insecta; order Diptera; family Culicidae; genus Anopheles; species Anopheles maculatus. The sequence goes on from KZ062634.1 coordinate 5,930, forward strand.
AAGGACAGGTATTGCTCGATAATGATTGCTCGCAAGGATACTGTGCGTTGGTTTCCTTTTTGTATGTGTAGGTGAAAGTGATCGTGTCCTATCGTGTGTATTGGTGTGTGGGAATTTTGCTCGGGAGAAAGGATCAGAGCATGGAACTCATTTTGAGTACCATTTTTTAATGAGCTAGACGATAAAGTTTTTATGCGTTTCCAAATTATGATAAACTGCGTTGGAAATTTATGTGTTTGAGTAAGAAAGAACCTCTTCCTGAGTGTTCATTAATTTCTCTTATCGCATGTGTGCTTACTGATGCTAAAAAGATTTACCCAAACGTAGAATGTATGTACATTAGAGATGTGATTTTCGGTTTCCTTCAAAAGAATGACTCGTAATATTTCACTCTCTCGAAAGAGTCGACTCTCGAATCGATTCTTTAAGGAGTTTTGAAGAAGGAATATTTTCCATCTGTCGTCAAACCTTTTTCCAAAGAAAATGTGGCTCTATCACCTACCATCTAAAGCTTCACACTTGCGGATTATAGAGCCGATCCTTTATCAAAAAATATTTTGCCATTTTAATACCGTAATTACTTCACTCTCTACGCTGCATCACCTAGATATCGGTGATAGTAAGGATTGGTGAGAATTGCTCTAAGCATTGCCTTTAGATTATCTAATGACGAACCTCTGCAGAGCAAGAGGGAAGCAGGTCCTAGACACTGTTTGATAAGAGGAATGAGAGTGATGGATATGAAGAAGCGACTCTCAGCCTCGGAGTCATTCTTTCAATTCAAATAAAGTATTGTAAAGACTCTCGGCTTTACATTGATGCTCTCATTTTACTTTTTTGTTTCGTTGAAGCAATTCGAGAGTTAATTCTTGAAGAACACACTGATAAGTCGTACTTTTTATTCCGTTTGCTGACCTGTTTTCGCTGGTATGGACACTGGTCTGCACGGTTGTATAAGCGCATGATAAATTCGAAGCTACTGTTATTGCCTGGACACGGTCTTCATTCTGCACTCGTACACTATTCGGATTAAAAAAAAAAATGTATTCGACTCTCTGAAGATTTGTGAAAAATAAATATGAAGAATCGATTCGTTCGTTCCTTTGGAAGAATGACTCTCGATTCTTTTAGGCCTTCGCTAATGTACATCGGTTCGAGTTAAGATTTTACTGACTTCCAGGATCACCTTGAGCGGATGAACCTCATTCAGGAGGCACATTGTCCGGAGTGTCTGGATCTAAGAGAGACACCAGAGCACGTGATGTTTGAGTGCCCTTGCTTCATCGCCGTGAGACGTCGTATGATTTTTCAGATGGGAGAAGAAGTGACTGTGGAGAACATCATCCCCCTGATGTGCTCCAACCAAAACATCTGGCGCGTTATAGCAGAGACCACCAGAGTGATCTTTACCCGCCTCCAACAGCGACGTATTCGCATCGACAGAGGTACGACTGAGACCGGTCCAGGGACTCAGCAAGATATCAGCCGAGAGAACCATATCATTAATGGGGTTTCATTCTGTAGCGGCGGCTATGATCTCCGTGGAAGACAACCCTCACCAAGTTGTAACAGCGCGACGCCGTGACGAGTTGCCCATGGCAAAAATCGTCTATACCATTCATTTCCAATGTTATACCCCCGTTGGTGATCTGGGAATGTTTGGCGAAAGGCTCGAGGAGGTTTTAGTTGGTACGAATCCGGCAATACCCAATCGGTGGTCCCATGGGTCTCTATGAAGATCTCCTCCTCGGGTTCCAAAAAAAAGCTGTTTACTGAAGTTATTTACGGGCTCTTGGAGTCATTCCTGTCGCAACTCTGGGTTTTGGTGACTTGGACAGGATAAAAGATCGTCAACGTAAATAACTTTCTATCTTGATTATTCATATGTGCATGTTAATAAACATATTTATTACTTCTACTTTCGTCTAAATCCATAAATCCAACTGCTATCATCAATTCTTAATCAATTTGTTCTTGATGTATGTTCAATAAACTTTGATTGAATTTTATTTTAAGTAAATGCGGAATTTCGGGTCACAAAACTTAATTTAAATATATATTTTATATAAATGGTAAATAAATTCTGAATTTCTGTATCTTCACTGTCATAATACCAATTCCAATATTGTTTCTCTTTTTATCCCTTTATCTATTAACTAATACAGAAATTAAACTAAAACTTTATGCATCGTAATTTGAGGTCTTCATTGTGTTATTTAATTTGGAAAACAGAAACAACTAAAAACGAGGAAAATACTTTTGGTTTCTTAAATGTTTAGAAAAGTTTAGTTCATACGTTTAAAAAATTCAATAAAAGAAATATAAATCAAGAATAGATTTTCATTATTAGAGTAGTGTTTTTAGGTTTGTGATTATATATTATGTAAAGTGATGTAAATCATTAAAATGTAATGTATGTATGAGCAAAATTATTGCCATGATCACGCGACGCGCTCGTTCGCATAGCACTGAAGACGTCCTGTAAAGACACACGGGGTAAAAATATTACATCTGCAGTGTCGGCCTTGACTAAGCATAAAGATGCTTCACCGACCACATGCCCGAAGAGCGTAACGCGAGAGGAAAATGTAACAATCAACGGCTTAATCCCGTTTCTATTAAAATTCCCACCCCAAATCACTGAACTGAAACAATCGCCCAACGGGGACGACCAAACATTCGCCAGGCATCTGGGTGTCCTTGTGGTAAGCGTACGTTGACACAATCGAATCACCAACCCTACAAATAAAAACACGCGCAAAGACTCACACACCAAGGGAAAGCTATTAAGATCAAAATAAATCCAACGCACTATCATCGAAGGATTTAGTGGGATTGTTCGACTCCTGGGCATTACAATCTGCCACGAGGACACGACCGATTTTACGAACCGGCGCGTAATAAGGAATTAATGTGAATGTGTAACCCTTAAAGCTGCCGACTCGTACGGAACAGTAGCTCAGGTTCTTTCCAGTGGTATTGTACCAGTCAGGTACAGTGCTTCCTTGGAAAAAGACCTCCCCGGAAAACAACAGAATTGGGTGATTCATAATTCACCTGCGTTTTCAAACGACCGGCACAGAACTTTCATCCACAGTTCCGTCCACTGCTACACTACTGCTACTGTCGCGAAAATAAAATTAAACTATTTAATTAACTGTGCCTCCCTACACTGTACGTGTACATGTTTCAGCGTCACTCCAACCTGCTCTTCATAATTTCAATTGTGCTTGTTGTGATATCCCTTTCTTTCGCAATTTTATGAGCAAACATACCCCATTTAGCAATTGTTTCTACCGTTTGGTGAGAGTGTGAGTGAGAGAAATCTTTTTTTTTTTTTCTTCCACATTCTGTTCTCCCTCGACCGTGTATTGTTTGCAACATTATTTTTGTGCACCTTATTCATCGCTTTGTCTCCGTTTGCACAGCACACCCAAACGGTGAACACATGCAGACGCGTGTACGTGTGCCACCAGCACACGAACGACTGAACGTTCCTATCAACCGAAGAAGAACGTTGCCACGGAGCTGTGGCAAGCGCATCCGTTTTGGTTCTGTGCCGTGGGGGATTTTACAGCTTTGCCAGAGTAAATCTGATTAAAAGCAGCTTCGTCCGGTTATTATGCGGGTTGCAGTAAAACCCAACTGGTGGAGCGCTGGTACGTTCTTTTGGGACGGTGATAGCCCGTGGGAGTGAAAATGCCATGGCACCAAGATCGATGACGTTTTGGGGGAGAATCCAGCACCACACAGAAACGCAAACCCAAAACGAAGGATAAACTGCTGAACGGTAGAGATCAAGGGTGAATCACACAATGGGCATCACCGACCGTGCAAACCGTGAATGATTAACTTCACCGTATGATCCGTACGGAATGCAGATCGTGGTGAATCATTCGCACGGTAACGGTGCACTCTGACAGATGAAATGCATTTATAAGCTTTCAGATAACATTGCGTTTGATAATGAAACTGCAAAAGGGGGCAAGAAAATAAGCCGACACGAGGCACCGCTTAAGCCCTGCAGACGTAAACATGTCGCAGATTATTCATTTTGGCTCGGAGCAGCTTGTTGAAGCATTAGTTAAGGGTAGATATATACTCGGGTTAGGTTTTGCGTAATAATTTGAGCACTCTGGCAGGAGAATTTTGTTTGCGTTTGTTACATAAAATTAAAACGTTTTATAAATTAAGGTAGTGTAGCAAAAATACTGTTGAATTGCGCGCAAGAGTGCTGGCTGCCAACCGGTCATACTACAGTCTGAGGAAACTTCTCCACTCAAAATACCTGCCGCGACGGACGAAGCTGGGACTGTACAAAACCTTTATAGTCCCAGTACTCACATACGCCTCTGAGACATGGACTTTGTCCAAAACTGACGAAACCCTCTTAGCCGCGTTCGAGAGGAAGATGCTCAGAAGGATTTTTGGCCCCGTATGTGTGGAGGGACAATGGAGGAGCCGCTACAATGACGAGCTCTATGAGCTGTACGGTGATCTTACCATCGTGCAGCGAATTAGGCTCGCCAGGCTCCGGTGGGCTGGTCATGTCATGAGAATGGCACCGGACGACCCAGCCCGTAAAGTCCTTTTAGGCCGTCCACATGGACAGAGGAGGCGTGGTAGGCCCAAATTGAGATGGAGTGATGGCGTAGATGCGTCCGCCAGAACGGCCGGGATACTTGATTGGCAGACGACGGCGCTAGACCGTGAGCGGTATCGAGGATTGTTGCAGCAGGCCAAGACCGCGAAGCGGTTGTAGCGCCTGATAAGTAAGTAAGTAAGCAAGAATACTGTAGTAATTCTTATTAAGTCACTAAAACAACTCTTAAAAACAATTGTTCTAAACAAAAGTTGTGTACCATGTAACCAACAAACCATGTAAAGAATTGCACGAATATTATTGGATACAATTTAAAAGAATTATTTATATTAATGTCCTGAATCAAATGAACTAGTTCTTAGTGCTACTTAAACTTGATTATTCTTCAAGCATTATGTGCAGTTAAACTAATAATATCTTTCTTTATTACTTGGCACTACAACCTCTGTAGGTCTTGGCCTGCTATTGCTAGCTTTGGTGACTTAGTTTTACCCGTAGCTGGATAGTCAGTTGGGGCGGCCCGGTGGTGTATACGATAACGGTGCCGGTCTTCACACGGCAGGACCGGGGTTCGAATCCCGGCGGACCGCCTCCCCGTGCGCAGGACTGACTATCCAGCTACGGGTAAAACACAAGTCATAGAAAGCTAGAAATAGCAGGCCAAGACCCGAAAAAGGTTGTAGTGCCAGAGAAGAAGAAGAAGAAGATGAACTCGTGTAATGAATTATGTAATTATTGACAATGAATAAACAGTAACTAACTGAACGCCAACTGTGCAACACACAGCGCAAATATCGCAAGTCCCTTTCCGATCACGATCAGTGAAAAACCTACACTAATCATCACAACTGCTATAGGTACATTAAACATTATTTTAGCACTTTAAAGAAAAATTAAATGAGGAAACAGCTAGCATAAAGATATCAAGTATTTAAAAAACGAGACACAACACAAACCTCTCTATCTCCTCGTCTGCTTGTAGTGTCTGGCTCGTTGGTCAGTGTGCCAATTTCATGGGATCATAGAGCATCGTTAACAAGGTGACGAGCTCTTAACATGGTGTGCCATAAATCTTCTTGAACGAACGAAGAGAGATAAAGCTTGGTTTTCAAAATTATAGCAAAATAAAAACATTAACCAGTTCCACCAGCTGATTAAATAAAAATAAAACAATACAAGAAACATTGTCTTGTTAGTGCTTACAAAACAAATGATTGTACTACAAATTCAATCAGGCATACGTACATGTTTATCAATAAAACGCATCATTACCCCCACAACTTGATCTACTGTTTGTGTTAGAAATTAATCTTACGAAAAACACCCGGAAGACGTCTGCCTCGAAACCGGCAACGTGTACCAGCTATGTTTACATCACACACCCAACCCTACTGCACTTGCAACTGCTGTTGATTGTCACAATGCAATAAAATCATGATCATCGTCACGTTTTTCACTGAAGGGCAATGATAAGCTAATTCATTTTCTTCCCCATACCGCATTGGTTCGTAGCCGTCCATTTGGAATGTCCGGTTACCCGTGATGGACATGATTTAAAAAATCAAAATGGCACAAATCTTAAATGTTTGCTGGAGCGATAGTGACCTGTCATTACCAATGTCTTGGTATCAATCTAAACTGTATCCTTTTCAAATTCTAGTTCCTTTGGACACGTATTTTGGTTGAGGCTTACCTTTCCTGGTGCCAGAACCTTGGATGCTTGGAAAGGAGCAAACAGGAGCAAAACAAAAACCCTCCCAAACAAATTCCTTACCGTCGGAACGTGAGGGACCCACGGGCAAGAATGGAAGGAAAACGAGCGTGCAAACAAATTATCCCTTTCCAAAGAACGAGACTGGTTTAATGGGCCATTTTGGAGAAATTGGTTCGTGTCACCCTCGGAAACCTCGTCCATCCGGAAAACGTTTATCCTGCTGCACGTTTGCCCAACGTTGGACCAAACACCCACGGTGCGCCATCTGTCGGATCAAGCGAGGGACGTTTGTCGTAGCTCGTAAAAAAATGGGCCGTTTTCTGCTTGGGCCATTTCTCTTCGCACGGGAATCACGATCGACCTATACGGATCCCATTTCGTTGTTTTTTTTTCGCTGGCTAGGGTTGGTAAAGCTTGTTCACAGTTGTGGTTGCTCTTTAAGGCACAATGGTGGACCCCAGGATGTGAGCGCTTGAACAGCACGGATAGGTTAAAGAGCAAAAAAAGAAAGTTGTGTTCACCAAGAATGTTTGATGCATCGAAAATGAGGCACAGAAGTAGCAGTAAAGCAACCATCCCTCCCAAAAAACGTGCCACAAGACGTGACAAAAATCAACATCCGGTTGACAAGTCGTTCTTTTCCTGTTCACAGCTTCGGTGATGGCGTTGATGGTCGGTGCTTGGAGCGAAAGGATATGAGACGTTCGGCCTTCAATGGCATGCCAAACAGGATGGTTTACTACCAGCTTTAGGATCGTTTTTAGCGATGCTGTTAGAAACAATTTAGTCAGGCTTTCCATCATCTCATTTTTAATGAAGAATTTACTGACGAATAAAGAACGATTTACAGTAAAAAGATTATAAAATGTGTTCCTTAATTGTAAAAAACAATTAAGCTTATCGTAAAACAAATTCCAGATTTACAGCACACATTTTTACGCAGCTTTCAAATCTGCCAACTTTACCAATTTAATGGTGCGATTGCATGCTGGGGTGGAAATAAAACTGCTCCACTTTATAGCACAACTTTATGAACTAATTAGCGTGTGATGGTGGCAGCTTATTGCTGCATTTTGTTGATGCATAAACAGGTTTAGGTGTGGAAATATATTATGTGGGGGCCTCACCGAATGGCTCACCAATTGCTAAGTTTAAGTCTTCACCTCGATAATCTTATTTTAATGTGTATTTAATTAATAAATGAAAAACACATTAAACAAGGTTGATCAGCTAGTCCTGTTGGGGTGGTCCGATGGTAGATGCGACAGAGACGCAGGTCTTACCATGGCAGGACCGGGGTTCAAGTCTCTCTTTCCCCATAGTGAGGACTGACTATCCAACTATGCAGTAACAATAAGTCTCGTAAGCCAAAAATGGCAGCCATGTCCTAAGAGGTCGTTAGGCCAACAAACACTGTGATTTTTGTTTTAAATCTATTAAATATATTTACAGCACCAGAATCTTTTTTACATTGCTATTACATTAACATAAACCATACGCAATGAAAGATCTGTATATTTAAAGAAAGATGGAGCAACACATAACTTGGAAAGGCGAGGTTTTTAATTGCTAAATTAAGCTTGTGCTTATGAAATGTTAATTTACTCATGCCTTTTTCCCCTCACTTAGAATGGGAAACAAAGAGCTACTAAGACCTTTGTGCTGTGTAATTGTGAAAGTGTAATTGTAATAACGTTTTTTGTATGATTTGATGATGATTTTGTGGTATTGTTTCATGTTGCAAAGCTTCTTTAAATGAGACCTCTTTAACGTATCAGGAGTATGAATAAGTTCGTGTAGTTTTTTAGCGAAATTCAAAGATCTATAATGAAAACTGTTTCAATCTTCAAAATATTTTCGATCGTTTATTACTACTTTTTCCCATCTTTGTGAAAATTACGGATTCCTTCGCGATCGAAAAGATGATTCATTGTAATCATCAAGTAATCTATATTATTTTTACTTCTTCGTTATTTGAGAAGTGCTGCTCAGCTGGTCCTTGTTTCATCGATCAGAACAGATGGTAATCAGAAGGTGCAATGTCTGGGCTATACGGCGGGTGGGGTAGAACAAGCCATTTAAATGTTTCCAAATATGTTTTCACCGTTACTGTTACATGTGGTCGGGTATTATCATGCAGTAAAATGATTTTCCGGATATCTTCCAGCGTATTGAAGATGTTTTCCTTGCTTGGCTCAAACACATCAGTTGTTGTCTGTAGACATCTCCTGTGATCGTTTGTCTCTGTTGCGCCAGCTCGTCATACACCACATCCAGCTGATCCCACCAAATGCACTACATGACTTTCGCGCCCATGAATATTATATCCCGGATATCGATATGTTTCACGATGTGCGGAGTTATCATAAAGGACTCATTTCTCATCGCCGGTCACAATGCGGTGACGAAAAACCCTTTCGATTTCGTCGTTGGAGCGGTAGCTCGCAGATGACCAAACACACACAAGGTGCCGCACGGACTGCTCAGTGTGCTTCCGGATAGAGACTCTCTAACACACAGGTTTGCCTTGTACTCTAGGGTAACTAGTGCCTGGAGCACACTGATGCAGGCTATAGAAGCCATCGTCCCAAACCGTAACCTTAACTTCCCATTCCTTCTCTTACCTGTTTTAAGTCACATTACCATAAGTAAAAGGGTTCCCATCCTGCGTATGTTTGCAAACTACATCGTTCACATTGTTGGAAACAACAATACTGTGATTGATGAAAATATCCTTAGATGTTCATTGTAAAACCTGTACGTCGTCCTTACATGTACCCCACCATTCTCAA
>KZ062634.1:15309-31007 GCA_002091835.1 Anopheles maculatus
TTATACTCCTGATTTAAGGCGTACTTCAACATTAGTGTATAAAAATGATTTTTGAAATGTTTACCCTATATTAATGAGACACAACAAAACAAATGCTTTCACAGTGGATTTAAATAAAACCGCTCCGATTTAAAAGATCGGTAAACTATTGTTTACATTACACTATCATTTTACACGTGTAACACGCAACCCCATTCCTACCACAATAAACGTTTTAATGTCTGTTTTGTGTCACAGTAACGTATGTAAACGTTGCCATATTTATAGTGCTCCCCGAAAAAGGGTGTCTGCGTGTGTGCCGTAGAATGTAGAATGAAATAATTATCACTACATGATTCGCTCGTTAGCGAAACGTACTGACCATCGGTAGGGCCGGCTGTTAGTACGAATCCCGAAAATAAATTTCAACGTGCTTCAACTTGAAACCAACAGAAATCCTTCCCCACGATGGACGGGGAGAGCGCACATTAATTTATCCTAAATACTCCACTTTCCCTGCTTGACGTAGCAGAAGCTGTCTTTAAAAAAAAAGAGCGGGAAACTAAATTTATCTCCACTATGTTATACCGCCCATATGACATGAATTTAAAAAGCAAAGGTAAAAAGGAAAACTGTCCGATGTCGGATGCTCGGACCCGATTATGCTGCGCTTTGGTTAGCTCTGTCTCGTAATGCTTCCTTTTGGCAAACGACAACAGGCAGCACTGTGATGGGTGATGAAAATTGACAAACATTTTTACGGGTAGCTTTCGGGTGATTCGTCATCACATCCTTTGGCCCGAACTATGTTGTTCGGGCGCACCATTTCATCGCAAGGTTAATGTATAAAGACGTGCTTGTAAGCAATCACTATTAGTGTGCGAAGATAAAGGGGCACCCGTACGTTTGTCATGAGTTATTATGGCTTCTGAGGTTTCCATTAATAACTCTTCGCCCGAGTAAGTTCGTTCAACGCAATACACATTAAAGATGGGAGTGTTTTCTTTTGCACTATCACGCAACCAATGTATCAAACCGATCGAACGGAGGAAAATTGCTGATCGTATCAAATGCTTTCGGTGAAGAAAAATCACCCTTCCAAAAATCAATCGAACCCCGAACCGTGAGTGACAGTTGTCACATTCGTTACACCGTTTGACAGTTTACTTCTGTCACAACGTGCCTTAACGGGCAAGCGGGGTTTTCCACAACACTGTAACCGATAACCGATGGCGAAAAAGCGTTAAGCACTGTGCTGGGTGTCAGCTGTTTGATCGTAAATCTTTTCACCATTTCAACCTTGAGACGTGGATTTAGAGTGCTACGGTTTGTTGCCGCCCCGGGAGTGGATTGCGGTACGGCTTTCGAAATGATGCTCGAACAGACAGTCCGTTAGAGCATGGCAAACACGTGGTTGCCTGCCGTGATGCTGGGAAGGGCAATGATAAGCTAATTCATTTTCTTCCCCATACCGCATTGGTTTGTAGCCTTCCATTTGGAATGTCCGGTTACCCGTGATGGACATGATTTAAAAAATCAAAATGGCACAAATCTTAAATGTTTGCTGGAGCGATAGTGACCTGTCATTACCAATGTCTTGGTATCAATCTAAACTGTATCCTTTTCAAATTCTAGTTCCTTTGGACACGTATTTTGGTTGAGGCTTACCTTTCCTGGTGCCAGAACCTTGGATGCTTGGAAAGGAGCAAACAGGAGCAAAACAAAAACCCTCCCAAACAAATTCCTTACCGTCGGAACGTGAGGGACCCACGGGCAAGAATGGAAGGAAAACGAGCGTGCAAACAAATTATCCCTTTCCAAAGAACGAGACTGGTTTAATGGGCCATTTTGGAGAAATTGGTTCGTGTCACCCTCGGAAACCTCGTCCATCCGGAAAACGTTTATCCTGCTGCACGTTTGCCCAACGTTGGACCAAACACCCACGGTGCGCCATCTGTCGGATCAAGCGAGGGACGTTTGTCGTAGCTCGTAAAAAAATGGGCCGTTTTCTGCTTGGGCCATTTCTCTTCGCACGGGAATCACGATCGACCTATACGGATCCCATTTCGTTGTTTTTTTTTTTCGCTGGCTAGGGTTGGTAAAGCTTGTTCACAGTTGTGGTTGCTCTTTAAGGCACAATGGTGGACCCCAGGATGTGAGCGCTTGAACAGCACGGATAGGTTAAGGAGCAAAAAAAGAAAGTTGTGTTCAGCAAGAATGTTTGATGCATCGAAAATGAGGCACAGAAGTAGCAGTAAAGCAACCATCCCTCCCAAAAAACGTGCCACAAGACGTGACAAAAATCAACATCCGGTTGACAAGTCGTTCTTTTCCTGTTCACAGCTTCGGTGATGGCGTTGATGGTCGGTGCTTGGAGCGAAAGGATATGAGACGTTCGGCCTTCAATGGCATGCCAAACAGGATGGTTTACTACCAGCTTTAGGATCGTTTTTAGCGATGCTGTTAGAAACAATTTAGTCAGGCTTTCCATCATCTCATTTTTAATGAAGAATTTACTGACGAATAAAGAACGATTTACAGTAAAAAGATTATAAAATGTGTTCCTTAATTGTAAAAAACAATTAAGCTTATCGTAAAACAAATTCCAGATTTACAGCACACATTTTTACGCAGCTTTCAAATCTGCCAACTTTACCAATTTAATGGTGCGATTGCATGCTGGGGTGGAAATAAAACTGCTCCACTTTATAGCACAACTTTATGAACTAATTAGCGTGTGATGGTGGCAGCTTATTGCTGCATTTTGTTGATGCATAAACAGGTTTAGGTGTGGAAATATATTATGTGGGGGCCTCACCGAATGGCTCACCAATTGCTAAGTTTAAGTCTTCACCTCGATAATCTTATTTTAATGTGTATTTAATTAATAAATGAAAAACACATTAAACAAGGTTGATCAGCTAGTCCTGTTGGGGTGGTCCGATGGTAGATGCGACAGAGACGCAGGTCTTACCATGGCAGGACCGGGGTTCAAGTCTCTCTTTCCCCATAGTGAGGACTGACTATCCAACTATGCAGTAACAATAAGTCTCGTAAGCCAAAAATGGCAGCCATGTCCTAAGAGGACGTTAGGCCAACAAACCCTGTGATTTTTGTTTTAAATCTATTAAATATATTTACAGCACCAGAATCCTTTTTACATTGCTATTACATTAACATAAACCATACGCAATGAAAGATCTGTATATTTAAAGAAATGGACTCAAAAATCTATTTGAAACATCGTCAATCATGCAACATGCTGTTCCTTATTGGCACAGTAAATCTGGAGACACCGACTGGTAAGCTAAAAGTAAATCAATAAGCTACGGATAACCAACCAATAGGTACAAAAAGGTCACAAAAACTTGCTCATAAATTTGGACTATGTAACGTACGATATAGAAAAAGAAGGAATTCAACAGAAAAACTTTTTTGAGCTACATCGCTACCTCTACTTAAAGACAAAACTCTAGCGAGTTTGTTACAACCTCACATCGTCCATTGACTCGCAGTGGGCTTTTTTGTCTATGTGTTTCCACCCAGAAAGAAAATTGGTAATCATGTTCCCCGCCTTCACTTGTCCCTTGTATTCGTTATCTTGCCTCTGCGCCTGCGTCACTGTACGTGCGTACGTCGTCCTTTCACGTTAGTGACGACGACCCTAAAGTGGAATATTTATTGGGCTCGGTGAACGTTACATGTTCGTTACTGTCACTGAACAAAAATTACAGCAAAATGTTTGGTAGTTATTTTTTGTTTAAAGAAAATTCAGTATTTTTTGGTGCTTAAATTGATTTTGAGTATACTTAATAATACAAACTTGCTATAAAATAGCGACAATTTAAAGCAACTTAAGGACAGAAAGACAGTTACAAGCATCAAACCATATTCCTATCATTATATACCTTCCCAAGCTATGATATTTTACATTCTCCGATTAAAACCGCACATGTACATCCATTTGAAAAGCTACACTGTGCATCACCGGTGCACCAGTACGACGGTGCATTAAATGCACACGTCGTGAACGTCATCGTCGATCATCGATGTTTTGCGAGGTGGATAATGTCGTTCGGTGTCGGTACGAGCGAAAACCAGTCCATCGAGCTGTATCCATAGAAACAGCATCCCTCTACCCGAAAGCATCAATTAAAGCGAATGAAAACCTTGTAATCATCAAGTAATCTATATTATTTTTACTTCTTCGTTATTTGAGAAGTGCTGCTCAGCTGGTCCTTGTTTCATCGATCAGAACAGATGGTAATCAGAAGGTGCAATGTCTGGGCTATACGGCGGGTGGGGTAGAACAAGCCATTTAAATGTTTCCAAATATGTTTTCACCGTTACTGTTACATGTGGTCGGGTATTATCATGCAGTAAAATGATTTTCCGGATATCTTCCAGCGTATTGAAGATGTTTTCCTTGCTTGGCTCAAACACATCAGTTGTTGTCTGTAGACATCTCCTGTGATCGTTTGTCTCTGTTGCGGCAGCTCGTCATACACCACATCCAGCTGATCCCACCAAATGCACTACATGACTTTCGCGCCCATGAATATTATATCCCGGATATCGATATGTTTCACGATGTGCGGAGTTATCATAAAGGACTCATTTCTCATCGCCGGTCACAATGCGGTGACGAAAAACCCTTTCGATTTCGTCGTTGGAGCGGTAGCTCGCAGATGACCAAACACACACAAGGTGCCGCACGGACTGCTCAGTGTGCTTCCGGATAGAGACTCTCTAACACACAGGTTTGCCTTGTACTCTAGGGTAACTAGTGCCTGGAGCACACTGATGCAGGCTATAGAAGCCATCGTCCCAAACCGTAACCTTAACTTCCCATTCCTTCTCTTACCTGTTTTAAGTCACATTACCATAAGTAAAAGGGTTCCTATCCTGCGTATGTTTGCAAACTACATCGTCCACATTGTTGGAAACAACAATGCTGTGATTGATGAAAATATCCTTAGATGTTCATTGTAAAACCTGTACGTCGTCCTTACATGTACCCCACCATTCTCAATGTAAACTTGTGGTTTTTATATTCGTTTTAAATAAACAATTTTTATATAACAACATGAAAGTTAGGAGAAACGAGAGACTGAAGATAACACTTCAATATGGTAGTATTTGCAGATTGAAAAAAAAATGAAATTAAAATAATTAACGACGGTTGTACTGAGACCGCACGAACTTATTTATACTCCTGATTTAAGGCGTACTTCAACATTAGTGTATAAAAATGATTTTTGAAATGTTTACCCTATATTAATGAGACACAACAAAACAAATGCTTTCACAGTGGATTTAAATAAAACCGCTCCGATTTAAAAGATCGGTAAACTATTGTTTACATTACACTATCATTTTACACGTGTAACACGCAACCCCATTCCTACCACAATAAACGTTTTAATGTCTGTTTTGTGTCACAGTAACGTATGTAAACGTTGCCATATTTATAGTGCTCCCCGAAAAAGGGTGTCTGCGTGTGTGCCGTAGAATGTAGAATGAAATAATTATCACTACATGATTCGCTCGTTAGCGAAACGTACTGACCATCGGTAGGGCCGGCTGTTAGTACGAATCCCGAAAATAAATTTCAACGTGCTTCAACTTGAAACCAACAGAAATCCTTCCCCACGATGGACGGGGAGAGCGCACATTAATTTATCCTAAATACTCCACTTTCCCTGCTTGACGTAGCAGAAGCTGTCTTAAAAAAAAGATGTTGGAACTGAGAATTGAAGATTTGATATCTTAACGCCTTCTTTAGAACCGGATGATCACTGTTTATGGTGGTAAGGTAGAAGGAAAAGCGGTCGATCTTCGATGAAAAATCGTTTCATTTCGAAAACATAACGAACGATCTGATGGCGATCGTAATAAAAGTGAATTTGATGTTGGGTGTGAAAGTTGTTCCATTTGACAACTTTATGTTGCTTGGCGTGAACGGGAATCTAGGTGGTAAGTAGACGCGTTGTAGTTGCGGATATTAATATCCAATGTTGTTTAATTACTTTGAAATGTTTTCCTAAATGATCCGCAGTGGTAAAAGGTGTGTTTTAAAAAAGGTTTTCATTATGTTTACACTATTAAATGCGTTCGTTGATTGTTGGTTAGCTCTGTCTCGTAATGCTTCCTTTTGGCAAACGACAACAGGCAGCACTGTGATGGGTGATGAAAATTGACAAACATTTTTACGGGTAGCTTTCGGGTGATTCGTCATCACATCCTTTGGCCCGAACTATGTTGTTCGGGCGCACCATTTCATCGCAAGGTTAATGTATAAAGACGTGCTTGTAAGCAATCACTATTAGTGTGCGAAGATAAAGGGGCACCCGTACGTTTGTCATGAGTTATTATGGCTTCTGAGGTTTCCATTAATAACTCTTCGCCCGAGTAAGTTCTTCTCGTACGCTCTACAGTATCAAACCCATTGATCATTGAGAACTTTCGAACACTGCATGAGATAGGCTCTAAATGCAAAATCATGAAAACTTATCATGATTTTGCCTCTCTACAGGTGCACCAGAAAATATAAATCGTGCCTGCTTACCAGTATCCTGTGGTTTTCACCTTACAATAGACACCTCGTTGAGGGATAGTTTTCGCCGGACTACAATTCCCAGCATTTTTGTGGAAAAGTATGGCCATTTCAACAAGAACCGTTTTCATACTGACGGATCCTCATCAGAGCACGGCATCGGAAGCATTTTTTCAACTGCGCCAACCATGCTTACGCCATAAGTGCTTGCCCTGCATATCAATATTTCATATTCTCCGACAGCTTAAGCGCTGTCAAAGCACTTAAATCTGTGAAGGCTATTAAGAGCCCAGACTACTTTGTGAAAGAAATTTTAAAGGTCCTAAGCTTGTTGTTTGAGAAATCGTTCCGAATATCTCTCGTTTGGTTGCCCTCTCATTGCGTTATCCATGGCAATGAAAAGGCAGATCAATTGGTCAAAAAGGGTGCTTCGGAAGGGTCCTTTTTGGATAGGCTTATCCTACATCACGAGCACATGCGTGCCCCACAGTCTCTCTGCATGGCTCGGTGGCAGATTATGTGGGACACAGATGAGCTCGGGAGGTTTCTATATTCGATCACTCCCCGAGTTTACTTAAAGTCCTGATTCCATGGCATCTCAGGAGATCGTGCGTTCATTCGAATGATGTCTAGACTTAGGTCTAACCATTACGCATTGGGCGCTCATCTCCAGCGTATAGGACAGGTCCACTCCAAAGCTTGTAGCTGTGGCCTCGGATTCCACGACATGGTCTTGTGTGGAGTACGAGGCTGCGCGACCCGCCTTGCTCGAACGCAGTTCAGGCAGTGGCGGATCAACCTAGGTGCGGAGGGAGCGGCCGCTCGGGGCCTCGCCGGTTAGGGGGGCCTCGCCGAAGAGGTAATTTCCGCTGGCGCACCGTTCTTCATAAAGCACATCACCTATATTTTGCATTTAGTTGTGCTATTATTGTCCAAATTAAATCATGTTTAGGAGTATAATTTAATATCTCTTTTTCAAAAAAAAAAAAAAACGCTCACGAGGCATAGTTGAAAAACAAACAAACCGCCTCCAAAGCAATAGATGTTCCAACCTCCAGCATGGTGCAGCAAATGATTTCCCATAAACCAGATAAACAAATAAATGCTCTCCATCAGCGAACGCAGGCTAAAAGCCTTGTTGATTCTTTCATTCATGATCTCTGCTGATGGGACACAACGATGCCGCTGAAGCATCTCTGTTGCATCGAAAAGTGATTTAATTACAATCAACCAATCGGTAGACAGTACCGCACAGCATACACAGTAGCATAAATCCCTCGCAGTTCCCCCCCGAAAAACAAAACCCAAACACTCAACAGCAAACGTGATAACAACGAACGTTAAGTGGACAGAAGCATACACTATGTGTGTGTCCCGCAAACGGTAGACACTTGAGAAGCACCACCGGCCACCGGAATGGATACAGTAGGGTAGCAGCGTACACTGCAAACGCCATTCACTCTCCGGACACGCTCTCCGGAACCAATGCCGGGGTGAAAAGCGAAAGGGAAGCGAGCAAAACTATCAGAAAGTGATTTATTTTGCCTCGGAACTAAGAATGCATCTCCGAGGGGGGCGGTACACCATTTGCATATCGATCGTGCGCCACAGAGCAAGCAATGGTGCCGGTGAGTTGCCGCTCAATAATGCACATACACGGTGAAACATTCCAACGTTGGGCGAGTGGAGAAGCACGACGACGTAAATTAGCCATGCGAAGCTAAACTTCTGGGATCCACTAGCACCGCCAACTGCAGGTGACTTTTTGCAAAGTAGAAGCTTAGACATGTTTTAAAATTAACATGTAAACT
The DNA here is from genome assembly GCA_002091835.1 of Anopheles maculatus. Taxonomy (NCBI): domain Eukaryota; kingdom Metazoa; phylum Arthropoda; class Insecta; order Diptera; family Culicidae; genus Anopheles; species Anopheles maculatus. The sequence continues at coordinate 23,656 of KZ062634.1, forward strand.
TTTATCTCGACAAACAACCACGCCGGGCTTGCCAATGGTGCCAATTCTTGTGGTTTCTCGGTGGGTGTATGTGATCAAATTCCTACAGAGAATTAGCCAAAAGGGCAGCTCCGGAACTATAGAGAGAGAGCGTAACTCAACACCTCCTGCCAATGGTGGTCTTTGCGTGGCGATATTTGCTACTTGGCACAGTGCGAAAGGTTTCCACTTTCCCGGAATTGACTTTTCCTGCTTGATTGAGACAAACCGTCAGTGGGAGAAACACAGGCAAACACACTTTGGCAGGCTTTTCACGCGTCAATCATCATTGTCTGTCACGGATACGAAGAACTTCGGACAGGAAATTAGGAGGGAAACCTAACGAAAGATGTTTGTTCCTGCGCATTGACATCTCGTCGTTTGGCACACTGTCTCCTGAAGTACGCGTACACTATTTCTTGCGAATTTTCGCAAGTTTTATAATCGTTTTTAAACAATTCCCTTCAAACCAACTCTTGCTAGACATTTTGCACACCCGGTTACAGAGGCTTCATTTGCAGGGGACATTTCTTTCCATCACTTGTTCCATCACTGCTATCGTGAAAAACCTCTCAAATGCCATTCGAAGCTTTTCCTTCGCTTCTAATTACATTAACGAGATTAGCGAACGCTTCACATATTCGCTTTCGCTATCGACTTCTTCGGCATTTGTGGCATGCGTTTGTTCATGTGCTTTGAAGCGTTAGGGTTCCTTACACGCTCTCTACACACATCGGCAAACCGAGCCGTACCGCACCGCGGCGAGCTTTCCATCCAGCTGGGAAGCCCTATCGTCCTTTCGAGCCGTACCACCAAAAGCAAATCGAAGCAACCTCAGAACAAATATTATTGCAATGAACAACGCGTATTGCAGGCGTTGTTCAATATTCGCAGATTTGCATTACGTGAAACAAAAACATATTTTTATCGTTTCTTACGGACTAAAACTTTTAATATTATTTAATAATCGCATTCAAATATAAAAATCTCATATTTACTCAAAATTGACAATGCTTGGAATGTCACAAGATATTCTTAATTCGTGTAATCGTACGCTTGAAAGCGTATAGTGAGAACTACCTGTATGAAACAGCCATAATGACGTGCTGTTGTGCAAGAGCAAGACAACAAATAACAAACTACAAAAGCACCACGGGACGATAGGCCTCCAGACAGATCGAGCTTGCATGGGTTGTAGGGCTGTCAAATTTTCATACAAAATCAAAACAAACAGGTGCGGTACGGCTCGGTTTGCCGATGTGTGTGGATGGCGTGTTACACACACACATAGTCACACATTTATCATACACGTGAAACCAATCAGTATTTAGTGTCTTGCGTTACTAGAATGCTTTCGTTTGTTGTTTTTGCTACTCATTTTTCAACCTGTCAAACCAATATCTTCCGTTTCCATGACAACATTCGTAAGAACACTTCACACTTTTTCGCTCGCACACACACACACGGGCAAAAACTAGTGATAGGGTGGGTGGGGTGGTAAGAGATCGAAACAAGAAAGCTCGCCCATTGCTAAGAGGTGTCACATTTGTGCGGCAATACACAAGATAAGCAAACGGGGGCTGTTAATCGTGACCGACCAGAGGGAAGATGATAAACGTTTCTTCGTATCGAAGTGTGGTTCTTATTTGTAAGCAGTGAGCCGTTCCAGTACACTCGCGCACAAGCACACACACACCCACACACAAACACACAAGTTATCGCTTTACTATTTGCAGTGAAAGTGAATCACAGTTTGCGATATCGGCAATCACCAACACACAGTGAAACGAGAAACGCTTCGCAGCCTCTCCACTGACAGTTCACTATCGCGCTTACTTAGATTAAGCGTGTTCGATGTGGCGTTTGCGAATGGTTTCGTGCGATCGGCAGCGTGTGGAAGATACACGTACGCGTCATCGGCAGCCGGTGACAGGTCGAACATGATCGATGCACAACGATAATTGGTACAAGAAATGTGTGGAATTTTTTGCGTTTATCACTTGTGACACCCGGACACACACACATGACTGTTTGATAGCTTTTGTCTCAAGCACACACATACACACACACATTTGGCTGCTCAAAGAGACACGAAATAGCGATCAATCGCTCGCAGTTCGGAACCACACACTATCCTTCTGTTAGCACTTTGTGTGTCTAAAATGCGAAATTCTTGGTGTTGTTATCGAGTAATGCAAGATAGGACCAAATGTTGGTTCGTTGTTGTTTCCGGTTTTGGTTTTTTTGGTTGTAAACTTTACTACACAATCACACATTTTCGATGGGTGGAAATGGACGGCGGAAGCCACAGACACCAGCTATACAGGCCCACCGGAATCTACCCAATAAGGCGTGCTGTGTGAGCGTGTCACGGCGTCACAGTAAGTGACACGCAAATTCCCTAGCCCCTCCGAAAAGGGCTAAACAAGACAGGAGCTATCGCGCGCGCCCTTACCAGAAGGGAAAGAAAGAAAACGCACCGCGAACGCAAACGCACTCCGGTCGCTTCGAGCTCTAGCACCAAACTGGTGGCCGGCCTCAGCCAACCCTTGCGAGCACTATTGTTATTGCCACCGCACCCAGCACCGCTCGTCTACCACCGTTTGGAGTGGGTTCGGGAACCCGAAGCTCAAGCTCCCACCCATATCTCCACCCTGCTCCTCCCTGTTCGTCACAGAAATGCCGGGGCCCGAAGTGAAGTTTTGAACCGAAACGGCGGCACGAAACCGTCGTCATCCGGACGGCATGGCATCAGCGCGCGTCTCGCCACGCATGTAGAGTATCCACCACGCTTGCACATCCCCACGTAACACTAACACACTTAAACACACACCCCAAGCGCGAGAGAGAAACGAGCTCTACGATGCGTGAAGTCATTCGCCGTCGTCATCTTTTCACGAAAAGGGGAGGGTGGGAAAAACAGGGTGAGAGAAGCGGAAACTGGCGGCGAGTCGCGTCATCGTTCTCTCTTACTATCTTGCAGCTCTTTCGCTTGTGCGAGCGCTCTTTCGCTTCATTTATCTTATGCTGCTTGGATTGCTGGGCTTTTTTTTTTTGGTGTTGTACTATGTTGTACCCGACTCGTCTATTTTGCTTGCATTGCACAAAAAATCTCCCTTCACGGACAGGTTGGCAAAAGTGCGGCTTCTTGCACCGTGAATCACGCGCCGAGCATCCCTCGAAGAAACAATAAACAAAGGGGCGATTTTGGCGATACTCCTCCCGGCTCTCCGGATCCGGTGCGTGAGTACGTGGTTTGCCCAATTTTGTGCATTTGGTGCATATTTTTCCTTGTGGCACGTCCGGTGCTGACGGATTCCTTTTGAGCCGTGACTGTTGGCCCCGAATATGCTTCAGAACCATTTGAACCATGCGTAACATTCATAGAACTATGAACATTCTGTTTCTGTTTGTATGTTATTCACATTGGACCTTAGGTATTATTTTAAATCTTAACATTCCAAACACTAAACTACAATCGGGTTTGCAATAAGCTTCATAAATTTTGATATAGCAATTCCTAAACTCAACCTCGCATCCTCTAGATAGACGTGCACGTGCACAAGTGGTCGCAAATGTTGTCCCGCGCCAAACAAGCGAGACACACCTGTATGAGTTTGGTACGTTTGGCCCACCACGGCTCGTCTGAACAGCATGCGTGCAGCAGTGTTGGTGAAAAGCGGTTTTGCAAAATTCCTTCACACCGAACACACAAAATGAAACCGAAAGCCTTCGTTCGCTTCGGAAAATGTTTTTCCGCCATCCCCCATACACATACACACGCGTAAACGGCCCATTCAACAAACGCAAACCATCCGAAGCGTCCCTCGGGAACAGCTACGCTCTTTCGGTGTGTATGTGTATGTGTACAGGGTGTACAAGGGTGCTAAACAGTTGTCGGGAAAATTGTCCATTCAAACTCCGAATGTCCTTCTTTCGTGTCTACACTCACACATGCTCACTGTTGAATTTTGTGTGTGACTGTATGTGAGTATATCGTTGTTTGGAATCGCTCTCGTTGGGAGAAAGTGACCGAGCCGTGCGTCGGGGAAAATGTCGCGTAAAATGTAGCTCATCCGTAGGCGAAACACGAGCCTCCTTTCGTTTTCACTTTCACGCCTCTCGGTGGTCGCCTGCTGCACCAATACAGTAATAGAAGAATCAATGCTGTCCGTTTTGCGCTGGCAGGATGCCCAAAAACGACCCTTCTAAAATGTGAAGATGTCCTTGGACAATGTTCTTTAAATGGATAAGGCAGGAAAGACCCTTTTTCTTTCAATGAAGCAAGGTTCGTTGGGGTGCGGATTGCTTAACATAACTTGTCAATTGAAAGGATCGTCGCCACTGCGACGTATATGATGGGCCGAGGGGAAATGGGATTTTTAAGGTAGAGTTTTTGGAAATGAATGATTTTCCGTAGCAAAAGAGCATGGTAGAATTGGTTGAATTGTTGCTTTATTGTTTAGGTAAATGTAAGCATAAACATAAAAGCAAAAATTTTGCTATTCTACTTAAAGTAAAGGTAGCATAAGCACAAGTAATTGTTTACTTGTAGGGAGATTCAAATACACACGTTTCTTCCCTATTTGCTAACCACAGTGCACACAGCATAGCTTGCTTCTTTCGCTACGCGCCTGCTGGTATGCAATGTTTTGCCGCGTACGCACACAAGGCGTTACGATGAAGCGTTACAAACCCTTCGAGGGGCAGTATGTACAGGATACGTTACCTAGGCCATTATTATTACTCTGAGATTTTGTTTTACTGCCGTCTTTTGAAGTTATTTAGTATTAAATCACGCAGTTTAATAGTTTTAATAGACACAAAAAGGTGTGAGTGGTTGAACTATGCAAGGAGGATCTTGTAGGATGAAAAATTGTCTTAAAAAAGTTTATAAAATCGCTGTTAATCACTAGAAAAATTGAAAACATAATAAATAAAAAAATAATGATCACTTAAAATATTTTGAAACATGTTTATGCTCACATAATTTTTATTTTTTTTCGCACCTCCAAACTCGTTCAAGTAACGTAGCGAGAGTATTGAACATGTTGTCGAAACGGGTCGAATCGTATCGGTTCTTGACATTAGGATATGCCTCCCAACCAATGTGAATTGTATATTTTTATTTGTAAATTAGTTGTAACAAATATTGCCGTACCATGAGAATTTAAAAAAAACACACACACATTTTTCTGTTTATTGTTTAAAAGAAGTCTTGAAAACGTCATGAAGGTGTGTCATTAGAATTGTCTGACCCTGATAGAGCTCGCCTAGGAAGCAGCGTATCAGTTGACGGCGACAGTTTCAAAGTTAAGTTATTGGAGTTCTTCTGTCTTGGTACGAACGTCATTTCGGATAACAACGCTTACTACGGGCTCCACAAACTCTTGCGATACATAAGACTTAAGCAACACACAAAATGCACCAAATATCGCACACTGATACGTCCGATGATCCTCAGTGAGCTCAAGTCGTGGACTACGCAGACAGAGTACTCCAATGCTATTGACTTAGTAGTGTGTGTGTGTGAGCAGGGCGTGTGGATAAGGCGACCTTTACCTATTTGAGTTTTTTGACGGCGGTGATGATATCCTGACGGCTGTCAAACCCGAGAAGATGGTTGGAGCCCAAACCGCACCACGAAATACTCGACACAAGGATAACTCTATTAAACTGATGCATAAGGCGAATTATTTGATTTCCAGGACGAGAGTTGATTGGTGCGAGGAAAAAAGGGAGATACAACGGAATGCGCTTATAGCATCAAAATAATATTTCTACTCAGATTCGTAAGAGTCTTGAAATAACATGGAGCTTAGAGACAAGCCTTGGTGGCACCAAGAAACGACAGAAAATTAACCGAGATGATAAAAAACGGTGGTGCAACACCCGAACAAGATATTCATGAAATTATTACTTGTATCATCTGCCCCATATACAAGAAGGGAGATAGACTAGAGTGCAGCAACTACAGGGGTATTACGGTGTTGAATACCGTCTACAAGATTCTCTCCCTAGTTATACAAGACAGACTTGTCCCATTCGTTGAAGAGATAGTTGGAAACTATCAAAGAGGATTCCGAAACGGAAAATCAACCACTGACCAGATATTCACCATGCGGCAAATCTTGGAGAAGATGAGCCGTTCCAGTACACTCGCGCACAAGCACACACACACCCACACACAAACACACAAGTTATCGCTTTACTATTTGCAGTGAAAGTGAATCACAGTTTGCGATATCGGCAATCACCAACACACAGTGAAACGAGAAACGCTTCGCAGCCTCTCCACTGACAGTTCACTATCGCGCTTACTTAGATTAAGCGTGTTCGATGTGGCGTTTGCGAATGGTTTCGTGCGATCGGCAGCGTGTGGAAGATACACGTACGCGTCATCGGCAGCCGGTGACAGGTCGAACATGATCGATGCACAACGATAATTGGTACAAGAAATGTGTGGAATTTTTTGCGTTTATCACTTGTGACACCCGGACACACACACATGACTGTTTGATAGCTTTTGTCTCAAGCACACACATACACACACACATTTGGCTGCTCAAAGAGACACGAAATAGCGATCAATCGCTCGCAGTTCGGAACCACACACTATCCTTCTGTTAGCACTTTGTGTGTCTAAAATGCGAAATTCTTGGTGTTGTTATCGAGTAAGGCAAGATAGGACCAAATGTTGGTTCGTTGTTGTTTCCGGTTTTGGTTTTTTTGGTTGTAAACTTTACTACACAATCACACATTTTCGATGGGTGGAAATGGACGGCGGAAGCCACAGACACCAGCTATACAGGCCCACCGGAATCTACCCAATAAGGCGTGCTGTGTGAGCGTGTCACGGCGTCACAGTAAGTGACACGCAAATTCCCTAGCCCCTCCGAAAAGGGCTAAACAAGACAGGAGCTATCGCGCGCGCCCTTACCAGAAGGGAAAGAAAGAAAACGCACCGCGAACGCAAACGCACTCCGGTCGCTTCGAGCTCTAGCACCAAACTGGTGGCCGGCCTCAGCCAACCCTTGCGAGCACTATTGTTATTGCCACCGCACCCAGCACCGCTCGTCTACCACCGTTTGGAGTGGGTTCGGGAACCCGAAGCTCAAGCTCCCACCCATATCTCCACCCTGCTCCTCCCTGTTCGTCACAGAAATGCCGGGGCCCGAAGTGAAGTTTTGAACCGAAACGGCGGCACGAAACCGTCGTCATCCGGACGGCATGGCATCAGCGCGCGTCTCGCCACGCATGTAGAGTATCCACCACGCTTGCACATCCCCACGTAACACTAACACACTTAAACACACACCCCAAGCGCGAGAGAG